>JAJKFI010000386.1:870-14398 GCA_029204185.1 Lerista edwardsae
AATCAATCAATCAATCAATCAATCAATCAATCACTAGTATTTATATAACACTTTTCAACCCGAAGTTCACAAAGCGGTTTACAGGCAAATAATAACATTAAAGTTAAACGGCTCCCTGTCCCAAAAGGGCTCACAATCTTAAAAAAAATGCAGAAAACCACCAGCAATAGCCACTATGCTGGGGTGAAGAGGGAGAGTTACTCTCTCCAGGGCCGGCTTTAAGGCAATGTGACCAGTGTCATCACATCGGGCCCCACGCTTCAGGGGGCCCTGCAATAGCAGGGTGAGCATATTGCCTGTGGCTGCAGCTGGGATCTCTATGGGCTGTAAGTCAGTGGGGTGAGCACAGCAGCTTTACGTTGGTCTCTCCCACCTGCCTCTGCCTCTAAATAGGCTTACCAGATGTCCCGTTTTGACCAGATTATCCCGGTTTACGGAGGCTGTCCTAGTGTCCCACCCGGTTTGAAGTCTATCCCAGTTTGCCCTGGACCCTATTTAAAGTGGAAGTGCATTTTTATTGGAAGTGTACTTCCTCATCAGGAAGACCTACTGAGGACTGCCAAGCAGAGGTGGGAGGGACACTAAAGCAATGCTGCTTTGCTTTGTGAAAGCAAGGAGACCACCTGAGGCGGCCAGCCAAAGACTGCCAAGCAGAGGTGGGAGGGGCACTAAAGCGGGCAGGCTCCTTGCTTTGCATGTGGACTTGATGTCGAATAAAACTTCTGATTGCATTACTAATGTACACATTCTGCACTGGGCTACTTCTCAATGTGTTCCTCCTTATGGCCTTATGGCCTCCTTATGGTTCCTTAAGAAGTGGCTAAGGGTTTCCACAGATGTATTCTCAGCTCATCACTGAAGCACTACAGTAAAAGGATCTGGATAGTCCTGAGTTTGAAATCCTTAAAGCTAAAAACCATTGCACTATTGTAAACCAGAGATAGCACTTTCAGGGATTAACTTCCTGTTACTTCTTGTTGTCAGAGGCATTCCTACTTGGGGGGAATTCTACATTTTTTAGGAGCCTGAGCTCCTGTGTAAGGCAACTCCTCCCTCTTGCCTCTAGAACCATCTGGCTTGAAGAATAGGCTTGGAGACTTTGTTCTCCAAGCCGTGAATGGTTTCAGAGGGGAGGGGAAGGGGCCACCTTACAAAACTTAGGGCCCAATCCAAAGCCTGTTACTGTGGGCAGTATGCTTCTACCACCAGGGCAACTGTTGCACATGGAACTCAGAGGCCTTCGTTTCTGCACCAGCAATTGTTTCCGTACCTGTGGCAGCACCGGTGCTAAAAAATTGAATAGGATTGGACCCTAAGTCCTAGTGGATGGTATGGATTTGGGCAATCACTCAGTTTTGCTAGGTTCTTTTTTCTATATATGTATGGAGAAAAAAACTCAGTATTCCATTTTACTCATTTCTATTACCCAACAGTCCTCAATGTCCTACTTGGACATTGAGGCCAGCCCATGCTGGGGCTGTGGAGGGTGTTCCGACGGCGCCACAGTGATCATTGTGCCACAGGCAATCCAGGGCTTTGATGCCTACCTGGGGGTCACACTGGCCTCCTGCAGTGTCAGGGAAGCCCACAGCCCTGACTGCGGAACTCCCTGATCTCCAAATTGCCTCCATTTGCAATTGGAGCACACTTCCGGTTTTGGGGGCAAAAACCAGAAGTGTGGTCCGATTGCAACTTGGAGCAATGGGGAGGCTTGCAGTGAGGGTTGTGGGCTTCCCTGACTCTCCAGGAGGCCAGTACAACTCCCAGGTAGGTAGGTAGGTATAAAAGCCCTGGGGTGCCCGTGGTGATACAATCACTGCGGCGCCATCAGAACATCAGAACACCCATAACTGGGCATAACTCCCTTTAAGGGGAAATGGCACAAGTTAGGCTGTCAATGCTGGATCTCAACCCACGACTTTGAGAGCAACTGCTTTAACCTAAAAGACCATGGAAGCTGCATAGATATCTCTGGATTATAGATAACGCCTTTTCTTGAATTTAACTTTCATCCCAATTGTTCGCCATACCTTTTGGCATCTGTGGGTTTTCATAGCCATTCCAGATTGTACTGTAGAATTCATTTCTCTATGACCTTTTTGAAAGCCTCTGAAGAATAGGCGAACTGAATTGAATTACAGTAATTACGATAATTACAGAGTAGGCGATTCCTCCTGCAAAGATGCTGGGTTCCTCTTGGCACCATCATGTGAAAACATGTTGGTCAGACATTGCCATAACTTTCCACTGCTTGATTGTGGGACTGAAATGGGACAAAGTTCAGAATAGGCAGGGCAAGACAGGATTCAGGATTGAAACCCACCCTGTTCCCTCTCTTCATTGCCCAACAATGAGCTGTCAAGTGTGATCTCTGATGGCACTGGAACATCCTTTGTTACTGGTGTGTGTGTGGGGGGGGGGCTTCAAGGTCCGTGCTGAGTTCTCCTGGGTAGGAGTGACTCAAGATTTCATGGCCATCATGGAAACAATGAGCTGGTCTCAAGTTGTTTCTGCCCCAACACATACAGTGGGAAACATGTTGGACCTGGTGCTTGCTGGTGGGCACATAGATGGTAATTTGGTTATGGAGGACATTAAAACCACAGCTTTGTCATGGACAGGCCACCTCCTCGAGGGGATTAGGCTGGTTGTGCCCACCTACTCCTCAGGGGCAGAGGACTCATTTCTTTGGGCCATTGTCTGAGGCTTACAGATCCCAATCAATGCCTGATAGCAGGTCTACAGGATGTCTAGAACCACTGTGGTATAGTGGGACAGAGAACTAACATGCAGAGACACCAATCTAACACCTTCCCAGGCATGCTACCACTGCAGATGTATCCTAAAAGTTTCCTCAGGCTTGGATTTGAGTTGGTCAAGCAGCACACCCTCCACATCAAACTCTGCACAGCCACATTCACTCAATAATGTAGCATACAATAATGTCGCATTTACATTGCAATGTAAACACGGCAGGGCGCATGGAACAACAACAACACTAAAAAAAATGTTATAGGCCAAAGGTGTGCCTTTTATTTATTAGGACTTTTCTTCACTTATGCAATGTAACCAAAAATAATTCAACAGAGCTTATTGGTCAGGGATATTTTATTTCTTTTCTATGTTTCTTTACTGCTACATAGGAACATCATCATGCTCCAAAAAGAAGGTGTGTGTGTGTGTGTGTGTGTGTGTGTGTGTGTGAGTGAGTGAGTGAGTGAGTGAGTGAGTGAGAGCAATCCCGAGTGCCCTGTAGTGCCAACACACTGTTGTTGCATCAGTGCTATGTCATAAGTGTCAATGCTCCCAAACTGGCGCTAGCTATAGCACCAGCCTGGGAGCGTGGATGGAGAGCTGCCTGTGTGCCAGCCAAACTTGAAGAGAACATAAGAAGAGCCCTGCTGGATTAGGCCAAAGGCCCATCTACTCCAGCTTCCTGTATCTCACAGTGGCCCACCAGGTGTCCCAGGGAGCCCAAGAGACAACACGATGCTTGCATCCTGTTGCCACTCCCTTGCACCCAGTACTCTGAAGTAGCCCACCACCAATGTAAGGAGGTTGCACAATCCATCATTTCCTATAGCCCAAGATGGACTTTTCCTCCAGAAATCCGTCCAATCCCCTCTTAAAGGCATCCAGACCAGATGCCATCACCACCTCCTGTGGCAAAGAGTTCCACAGATTAACTACCCGCTGGGTAAAAAAGTACTTCCTTTTTTCTGTTTTAACTCTCCCAACCCTCAGCTTTAGTGGATGCCCCCTGGTTCTGGTGTTTTGAGAAAGGGAAAAGAACATCCCTCTATCGACTCTATCCCTCCCGTGCATAATTTTATATGTATCAATCATGTCCTCTCTCAGGCGCCTTTTTTCCAGACTGAAGAGCCCCAAACGCTGCAGTCTTTCATCATGGAGGTGCCCCAGCCCCGTAATCATTTTTGTTGCTCTCTTCTGCACCTTTTCCGGCTCCACTATGTCCTTTTTGAGGTGTGGCGACCAGGGGTGGTTCTGGGAGGGTGGGAGGGCAGAACAGGGAAGGCCAGCAGGCGTGCCGTCCCAGGAGTGGGTGGGCTTGGGGTGCGGCCATTAGGCTGCAGCCGAGACCTCATCCCCAAGCTGCGCGATCCTGAATCGGGTCACGCGGCCTCCTCGGTTCTGCACCTGTGATTTTGCGAGCGCAGATCTGAGGAGGCCATTGGGAAGGCAGGAGCTTTCCATGGTGTAAGGGAGCTCCCTGTGCACTCCAATGCTGCCCACTAGCCTGCCTGTTCCAGCGCAGCATACAATTGTGCTGCCAGTGTGTATGTGTGTGTGTGTGTGTGTGTGTGTGTGTGTGTGATGGAATTGTGTTACTATTAAACATCTATAACACTGGTTCACAAAGCACTCTGTTTACTAGAAGCATACCCACAGTGTTAAAAGAGATATTAGTGAATTGCTATGTGCAAATTATCCAGCAGAAATGTGCCAGTAAAAGACAATTACCTTTCCATTTTTTTCTTACTTGTGCATTTTTATATATATTCTGGAAAAACAACAACTTCAGAAGCCGCTGATTCCCCTGTCGACCAATGACTCAATCTATGATCCTCCAGAGGTAATAGAACGGGTAAACTGGATAGTGGATATTCTATAACTTTTTGGTTATGAGCTGCTCCCGTTTGTTCAGATCAGGTCTCAGCACAATAATGTAGCATTTGGGGAGGAAGATGCAGCCCAGTAACCCAGCACTGGGGGCCAAGATGGAGAAGATCTCCACGGCCACCATGGCTTTCCCCTTCGTGCTCAAGTAGGTTGGCACAAAGGACAGCCACACACTGCAAAAGACCAGCATGCTGAAGGTGATGAACTTGGCTTCATTGAACGTATCAGGCAACTCCCTGGCTAGGAAAGCCACAGCGAAGCTGACAATGGCCAGGAAGCCCATGTAGCCAAGAACAGAGTAAAACATGGCGACTGAGCCTTCATTACATTCCACTATGATTTTTCCATACAGTGAGTGCTTATCCAAATCTGGGAATGGGGGTGTGGTACCTAACCAAAGTGCACAAATGCCTAATTGAACAAAGGAACAAGACAGGACAATGGCATATGCCAGTCTTTTCCCCACCCATTTTTGGAAGCTGCTTCCTGGTCTGGAAGCCATGAAAGCAACAACAACTGTGATGGTTTTGGCCAAAATAGAAGATACCGCAACAGAGAAGATGACACCAAAAGCTGTTTGTCGGAGGAGGCAGGTCAACGTATTCGGCTCTCCAATGAAGAGCAAAGAGGAGAGGGAGCAAAGGAGGAGGGAGACCAGGAGAAGGTAGGTGAGGCTCCTGTTGTTGGCTTTGACAATGGGAGTGTCTCGATACTTGAGGAAGATTCCAAGCACCACAGCTGTGATCAGAACAAGGACAAGAGCCAATGAGGCTAAAGCGAGGCCCAACGGTTCTTCAAAAGACAGGAAACTTGGAGTCTTGGGAATGCATCGATCCTGTTGCTTGTTTGGATAGTGGTCATTTTGGCAAAGGACACAATAATCCATATCTGAAAGAGGAATGCATTCTGATTTACAGCGAAAATGAATTTTGTCAGAAATAATAAACTTGATTTCAAGAACCCACTGGACAGTTCTACCATTAGTCCATTTGCCTAGCATTACAAGTGACTGTATATATTATTGCATTCCTATATATTAACAGTACATTTCTTACCCTTCTGGCTTGTGATCATCCCTTTTGGACATGGAACACAACCATAGCAGCAAAATTTCTTCCCTTCCTCCTTTTTCCTGCTGGTACCAGGGTGGCATTGGTCATTGCAGAGAGAGAGAGGAGGAACCTATCTTTGAACACAGGAATAAGCTGGCATTTGGCTTAGTGAAAAGAGAATCAGGAAAAGTTGCTTTTATATAGAGGCACGAACAGACAAATATCTGATGAAATGAGGCAGTCCCAGCTGTCGTCACTGATCTGGTTCATCCATAGCACAGTCCTAATTCCGAGCTGGAATAGATCTTAGCCAAAAGCCCATCTTGTCTGGCTTCCTGAATCTCACAGTAGACCAACAGATGCCTCACACAAGACAAGGCACCAGCATCCTATTGTCACTCCCTTGCATCTGCCATTCAGAGATAGCCTACATAACATCCTGCTGGTCAATGCCAATGACCTTCATAAATTAAATCATCATCTCCTAAAGGGAGGTTTCATTCTGATTTCCTGAACTCTTATGCCTTCCCATTTCATTGGATGACCATGCAGTTTGTCATAAGAACGTAAGAACATAAGGACGTAAGAAGAGCCCTGCTGGATCAGGCCAAAGGCCCATCTAGTCCAGCTTCCTGTATCTCACAGCGGCCTTCACAGCTGGGAGGTAGGCAGAACAGAGCAGGGGCAGGGTGGAGGCCCTGTGGAGTATAATCTGTGAGCAGATTATACTGGATCCTACCCCCTGTCCCCAGCTGGTTGGGCCCGATCCAGGCCACTTGGATTTGCACCAGCAATTTTGCTGGCGCAGATTCAAGCAGTCCCATAGGGCTGTCTGGCGCATACTCCCGAGTAAGGGGAAAAAATCCTCACACCCCGAGGTGAACTTCCGGTTAGGATTGGGCTGACAGGGAGGTTATTTTCCCACCTGAGTCAGATCTTCATGCCATTTAATTCTGTCCTCCTCAATGGTGAACATTTTTCCTGCAGGTGCCCCTGGGTCCAAAGTTCCCACTCTTAGCCTGACGTAAGACTTATTTGGGAATGTGACCAAGTTGTTAATGTCAAATCCAGCTGCTAATTCTCCATTTTCATTCAATGTCACCTCTTCCCCAGCACTGTTGTTGAATGAGATTCTTTGAAGCCGCGATTGGAGCTGCTTGGAAAGAGATGAAGAATCAAAATCACTCCAAAACGTGGCAATGTTCTTACTGAGATGTATTGGAGAACTGTGTAGATGGAAATGCTTTTTCATTAGAACAGAAGGCTCTTAAGAATGCAAGGTTTTTTTGTTTTTTTGCAATCAAATATCCCATTGGTAGCGGTGGGTGAAAACTGTGTGTGTGTGTATGTGTGTGTTTCAGGGGGCAATCCTAGCCTGGAGTTAGGCTGGCACAGTTAGGCCAGCAAAGTTTGGCTGGCACAAGGTCCACTGTAAAGAGCGTTTGGACTACTCTCAAAGTCAGGGAAGATGTGCTGGCCTCTCTGACTCTGAGAGCAGTCTAAACACACTTTATGGTGGACCTTGTGCCGGCCAAATTGTGCTGGCCTAACTCCAGTGTTTTCCAACGTTAGAAATACAGAAAGCAGTGTGATATATTTTTGCTTCAAGGGTGCATTTTTATACATTATCAATTAGATGGCAGAATATGTGTGCCTCCGGCCTTTTGGGATTGGTCCCTGAGGTAGATTATAAACATAGTCCTATGACATCTGTATATGACAATGAAAAATGAGGACAAAGGAGGAGGATTCTATAGAGAGAGTTCATGTTCAGTGGCTTACTGATGACTACCTGTTTCTCCATAGCAATGGTTAAAAGGCAAGACAGTCATCCTAGTCAATACAAGCCCAATCCTACCCAAATTTCCAGCCCAGTGCAGCCTTGCCAATGGGGCACACGTTGCATCCTGCCATTGGCAGGGCAGGCATGGAGGTACAAGGTAAGGGGCTGCATCTTATCTTGGGGCTGCATTGTGGCAGGAGGTCTAGTCGAGAGGGTAAAAGCCACCATTACGCCCGACAATAAGATCCGAAGGTCGCCAGTTTGAGAACACCAGAAGCTTCCGTGAGCGGCAGACCTTGAGAATGCGACTGAAGTTCTGAGCTGAGCTGTCTCCAGCTGCCTGTGAGAGAGGAGTTGTGCTGGGCCAGCTGTTTCTTTGGTGAGAGCAAAGAAGCCGTTTATCAGCCGGCGGGAAGGCGATTGTGCAGCCAGAAAGCAAGACTGGACAATGAAAGTGTCATCTGAATGTAGTAGTTCTTGAAAGACAGAACCTCTTTGTGATTTGTAAAACCCCTCGGGGTTAGAAAAAAGCCTGCCTATGTAAACTGCCTTGAATTAAAGTCAAAGGAGCAATCTAATGACCAAGAAAGGCGATATATAAATACCAGGTAAACTAAACTAAACTAAACTAAAAAAAGTTTAAAAGTTTAGTTTAAAAGCTGACAGGGAAGGTATACAACATTTATTTTCGCTTCAAGATCCAGAAGTGCTGAACCAACTTGTTCTATTTATATCGCAAATAGTTAAAACAAATTTAAATCGAACTCAGTAGTTACATTAGCTACTATCTAATGGTAGGAGTACCATTTTGCTACCCGTGATGTTAACTTGGGCCAATGGAGTTATTGACTGTACTGTACAATAGGTAGACTAAATTACCTTATTGTATTTTAGTTTATTGACCTGTATCTAAGATTTAAGGTTTGTTTTTAATCTGTTTTTTTTATGTACGCCGTTAGGTTTAATAAATTAAATTAAATAAATTAAAATACCAGGTATTATTATTATTATTATTATTATTATTAGTAGTAGTAGTAGTAGTAGTAGTAGTAGTAGTAGTATTTTATATTAGTATTAGTATTAGTATTAGTATTAGTATTAGTATTAGTATTAGTGCTGGAATGTTGGATAGGATTGCGCCCCGAGTTGACATTACCTGCCAGGGTTCTACATTCCATGGCACCAGTCTGCCTCCATCTTCCATGGCTCTGTATCGGAATTTCAGCGAATACTTGCTTTGTAAGGCATGTGCCAAAGCAAGGACAGCATTATAGACAGCGTAGCTGTGGCCAGTCATGCTCATTTCAAAGAAAGAACTAAGAAGGCTCTCAAGTCTCTCTTCCCCGGTACATGTGTCACCAGCATCTCTTGGCACAGCGGGATCTAGCATGTAGCAATCGAAGGCTTGCTCCCAGAAATCCTTGATGAAGCCATCAGTTGTCGCTCTATATGGGTTTCTACTCTGAAGAAATTGTCGGAAGCCCCGAACCTCCTTTGCGTGGATGGCAAAGGAAATTGCACCATCAAATGTCTGCATGTCAAATATTCTGAGAAATAACGTTAATGTGAAATCAATTTGGGCCGTGGTAATCCACACTTTTCCAGTAGAGTTCTTCTCCTCCAAAAATCCAAAAGAATTCAACCATCTTCTCAGGATAATGCTTGCCAGCCTCCTAATGCATACGCTTTCTCCATAGATCACAATGGCATTTGCCTTGTTTTCTAAGATGCGTGGAATGTCGTTGAGATACCTATTGAACATATCAGCCATGCCATTGAAACGCTGGATTTTTGACACAATTTCTGTGAACGCAGAACACATGCCATACTGCAAAAGGAGCAATTCCATCGTCGTCAGGAAATGTTGTCCCGCATCATCTTCCTGAGTGATAAGACCTATCCATTTCCATCCAAAATACAGAAATAACTGGATGAGTCCCAAGTACTGAGGGGTCTCGTTGGGTACCATGCGGTAAAAAGAAGGAAGATGGGTTCCATCACTTGCGAATGATTCAAAGGAACCATAGGAAAACTTTAAAAAAATGTACAGTATACAGAGAAAAAGAGAAATTACTTGTTTTGCTTATTAGCTCTATTTTTGTCCAATATCCTCCTCATAGTGCTTTGTATAAAATTATGAAGCAGAATTAATATTTTATAATCCATTACATAAGAACAGCCTTGCTGGTTCAGGATAAGAGCCCATCAGCTTCCTGGATCTCACAGTGGCCCACCAGATGCCTCAGGGAGCACACAGGACAACCAGACACTTGCATCTCACTGCTACACCCCTGCATCTGGCGTTCTAAAGTAGCCTTTTACCCTTGCACCACCCTCAAGGAAGGCACCAGGCTGAGGTTGGGGTTTAACTTTATTAGAAAATGGGTTAAAAGGGGATTGGACAGATTTATGGAGGAAAACTCCATCACAGGTTACAAGCTACGACGAGTCTGTCCAGTCTGAGATTAGCTGGTCGCTCATCATGAAAGCTGGGTAGAAATTCTTTTCTGTCATCCAAATTGTCCATGGATGGCACATTTTTTGCCTATCCCGGACTGGCAAGGGAGGGACGAGTATTCAGTAGGTTTCATGATCTTCACTTGTGTTTAAAGCCCAATGCCATCACCACATCTTGTGGCAGTTAGGAATATACAGCATGTAAATATACTATTCACATATCAAGGTATGGTGGTTCAGAACGATTGCAATGCACTACGTAAACTTGAGGTTGCTGTGAAAGGCTCTTTGGAAACGTCAACTGACAAAGTCATCGACAAAGTATTTTTCACTGCAATCGGTTGTGAAGATCCCTTTAATTAACAGACTGAACACAAAAGGAGAACACATTGCAAAGAGCGTTTGGACCACTCTCAGAGTCAGGGCGAATGGCACACATTTCTGTGCTGGCCTCTCTGACTCCCAGAGTGATCCAAACATAATTTACCGTGTCCCTTGTGCCAGCCAAACTTTGCTGGCCTAACCCCGGGTTAGGATTGCACTCTGAATGATGACCAAGGTTGGAAAATCCCATCGCAACCATGTTACCTTACTTGTGGAATCTTACCTGTGGAATCTTATAAAGACTTAAGATGTCTGCCAATAGCGAGGAGGTATCAGAGTCAAGTCCTCCAATAACTCCAACTAGATGGTTTGTGAGGCCACATTTGTAATTGGGAATAAACTGATGTGATCGGAAGAGCAGGTCCAGAGAGTTACGGTAGGTCATCCTGGCATTGGTGTAGCTGTCGTGGATATGGAAGCCGAGTGTCACGTTCGGCAGGAGCTTGGGATTCTCATTGATGTCATGGATGGCAAATGCCAAGGCCAGGATGTGTTGGTAGAACTTGGTCACTGCGCTGCAAATAAAATGCCTTGCTGTTTTATGAGTGAGCTCAAAAACGCATGAAACTATTATACAACCAGAGGGATTCAATCTGGCTCTGAGAGGTTCATCGACCTGGCTGAAAATAGAGGGCATGATCCAGAAATGATAGCCATGACTGATGGCCCAATCCTGTGGGGATGTGATGCCGGTGGAATGCAGGTTCCGCAGGCATAACGTGCCTTACTGCGGTTGCAGATGTGACACTGCCCAATCGCGCAACCTAATTGTAGCACGAAAATGACGATAAATGAAGGAGCAGCATCACAACATGCAAACAAATTAATTTGACCCCACTCTATTAAAAAAAAAAGCACATCGTATTTAGTATGAATGAGAGAAGACTACTTGGCAGAGAGTCTCAGAACAAAATAATGTCTATTGTTGGAAGTAGGAGGAGATCAAAGTCCAGAGTCATAAATGTGCTAGAATGGTAAAAGGGAACCATCGGTACAAAAAGCAAACCAGTGCCACTATCCAAAAAGTTTGCCTTCTTCCAAACAGGAAGAACCAGTAGAGGAACCTCAACAACTCACTTCTTAGGGGAAAAAAACAAAACAAAGGATTCCTTACAATGGGATGTCAAATGAGGCCTGCATAGGATGTTCTTGGAATAGCAGTTTGGGGAAAAGATAAAGGCTATAAGTGGCCATCCCACCGATGAGGATTTCTCCCGGCTGGTACCACTCTTGTGGAATAGGCAAAGGCTCATTTCCGGTGCATTTAAGAGTGCGCTCTTTGCACACCCTGTGTGGGAGCAGAAGGAGCAGCAAGAGCAGCAGTGGCAGCAGCAACATCATCGGGGTGGCGCTCTCCCCGTGGCCACACTTTAGCCACACACAATCTTGTCTCGTTCTACTGCAACATGAGTGATTCCAACAAGCTGGCTGGAATCTGGCAGGCAGAAGGTACTGCCTGTCCAGTACGTACAGAGGCACCAAGCTGAACTTATATCCTAAAGCATATTCCAAAAGCAAGTTTCTTGGATGCCAACCAAGAAACTCTCATTTGAGGTCCAATATTTGCAAGGATATGGGACACTCTTTCAGCTGACGGCCCTCTGATCCTGAAATTTAGCTGTCAGTAGCATCGGGGGGATGAGGACTTGCAGCCATTGTACATTACAGTGCCTTTTTCCCCCTTTTCTCCTGCCTTCTGGGAAGCCACTGAGGAATTGGCTAGGTGAAGACAATAACAGTCATTGTGGTAATTATAGGGGAGGTGACGGCTTCTGCAAATGTTCTGGGTTCCTTGTGGCATCAGCATCAGCTGCTGAGCTAGAGAAGCAAACATGTTTGTCCAATCACTGCTGCTCAGAGATGGAATTGTCACAGGAGAGGATGAGTTCTGCATGACCCTCGGTGACCCCTAGGATGCAGTCTTAACATTGAAAGGCTGGACCACCCAGACTCTGTTTTATTCCATGCTTGGAGGATAGCCAAGGAGAGTCAGATTAGAATGCTTAGCAAAGCTAAGATTTATTGATAGACATAAGTGCAAGAACACTAACATACAGAAAACATAATGAAAAGAATACATGCATACATGTTGAATAGCCCCTCACACAGACAAATGCTTACAGCATCCTTCAACTTCCTGGGGATGCCATCTGGTTGACTCAAAAGGGACCAAATTCTGGGGTATGCTTAGTCCACTGGTGAAATCCAAAGGGCACTGGGGTCAGATTCTGCTCTCAGGGAAACATCTAGATCAGTGGTTCCCAAACTGTGGGTTGGGACCCACTTGGTGGGTTGTGACCTGATGTCAGGTGGGTCGCGGAAAGCTGGGAGCAGCCATCTTGAAAGCCCCAGACCTTATTCTTGCTATATGCCTTTTGAGCACATTAACAGTTTGAACTTTCAAGCAAAGGGTTTATTTTGTTCTGTGCTTTTACACAAAATTTTGTCCTAACCTTGCTTTCTGTCAGGGATGTTTGATGATTGTGCAATTGCAGCAGTCCAGGAATGCCAGTTTGCATTCCAAGAGTGTCATTTGATTATGTCACAATGATGGCACTTCCTGCCTGATTATGTAACTTCTGGGGCTAGGACATCACTTCCAGGTTAATGACAGTACGTCCAGTGGATCTCGACACACAAATGCCATTCTAAAAAGTGGGCCGTTCTAAAAAGTTTGAGAAACACTATGCTAGATGTCTACCAAAAAAACCCCAACAACTCAGGGTGCAATCCTAAGCAACTTTCCAGGAGGGACATTGCTGTGCAAAACTGCTGCCCGATCATCATTATAGCCAAAATGGCTTGAGTAGCTAGTAAAGTGAAACTTAAGATGGGTCCCGACTCTAAAAGGTTTGGGAACCACGGCTTTATATCTTTTTCCTGATTAGTTGTTCTCTTTTGTTCAAATCAGGTCTCAATAAAATAATGTAACATTTGGGGGCAAAGATACAGCCCAGTAACCCAACACTGGAGGCCAAGATGGAGAAGATCTCCACGGCCACCATGTATTTTCCCTTGGTGCTCAGATAGCTAGGCACAAAGGACAGCCACACACTGCAAAAGACCAGCATGCTGAAGGTGATGAACTTGGCCTCATTGAATGTGTCAGGCAACTTCCTGGCTAGGAAAGCCACGGCGAAGCTGATAGTGGCCAAAATTCCCAAGTAACTGAGGACACAATAAAAGATAGTGACAGACCCTTCATTACACT
>JAJKFI010000386.1:14408-28307 GCA_029204185.1 Lerista edwardsae
GCACTAGAGGCCAAGATGGAGAAGATCTCCACGGCCACCATGTATTTCCCTTTGGTGCTCAGGTAGGTTGGCACAAAGGATAACCAGACACTGCAAAAGACCAGCATGCTGAAGGTGATGAACTTTGCCTCATTGAAAGTATCTGGCAACTTCCTGGCTAGGAAAGCCACAGTGAAGCTGACAATGGCCAAGATTCCCAAGTAACCCAAGACACAGTAAAACATGGTCACTGACCCTTCGTTGCACTGCACTATAATTTCCCCTGACAGGGAGTGCATGTCCAAATCAGGGAATGGAGTGGAAGTACCCAGCCAAACAGCACAAATGCCAGCTTGAAGAATGGAGCAGGACAAGACAATAGAGTGAGTTAATTTTTTTCCCACCCATCTCTGGAAAATGCTTCCTGGCTTGGAAGCCATGAATGCTACAACCACTGTGATGGTTTTGGCCAAAATTGAAGAAACAGCGACAGAGAAGATCGTGCCAAAAGCTGTTTGTCGGAGGAGGCAGGTCACCGTTTTAGGCTCTCCCATGAAGAGCAAGGAAGACAAGAAACAAAGGAGGAGAGAAACGAGGAGGACGTAGGTGAGGCTGCGGTTGTTGGCTTTAACAATGGGAGTGTTTTGATGCTTGATGAAGATTCCAAGCACCAGAGCTGTGATCAGAGAAAGTGAAAGAGCCAACGTAGCCAAAGTGATGCCCAGAGGTTCTTCCAAAGACAGGAAACTTGGTACCTTCAGAATGCATTGACCTTGGCTCTTGTTTGGATAATGATAATCCCCGCAAGGGATACAATAATCCATGTCTGAAAAAAGGAATATATTCTTATTTAATGCTGAAATGATCATTCTCAGGAATGAAGAGCACTTTTCCGAGAAACTGCTACATCCAATAGTTATCTCCTGAACACCTGGATTATCTCCAAAAGCATCCTACATTGAGATTCTAACATAATTGGCTGCCTGGCTCCCATGGGACGCAGAGGTCACCATTTTCATACTGATATTCCCACGGGAGCTGGTCAGTTCAGGATTGGGCTCTGAGCTGATGCAGGAAAGCAGCAACTGCAACAGATCTGCACTGGGGAAACCTCAGACTGCACCAAGGCAAGTCAGTTGGCGAGGGAGGTGTTTTGTGGGAGGGGATGGAGAATATTTGGATGGGTCAAGGGAAGAGTCAGACGTGGGAGTGGAATAAATTCCTTTTGAAAATGAAAATGGAGGATGAAACAGTGAATGATGTAATGGTGCAGTGAGCTGGAAATTTTGGATACAATATAGAGATTGATGAACGGGAAAAGATCTGGGTCACAAATATCAGATTAACAAAAGCAACAAACTTGAAAGAATGTCTTTATAAGATGTTTTATAGATGGTATTTAGCACCGGAAAAATTAGCAAAAATGTATCCAGGCACCTCGAATAAATGTTGGAAATGTAAAGATAAAGAAGGGATATTTTATCCTATGTGGTGGACTTGTGAAAAGGCGAACAAATTTTGGCATCTAGTACATAATATGTTACAAGAAATGTTGAAATGCGAGATACCAGTCAGACCAGAGTTATTCATCCTTAATATGATGGGTAATATTCCAGCTAAAGGGGAAAAGCATATTATAGTACATGTAAATATAGCGGAAAGATTATTGTATGCACAAAAAAGGGAAAATGAGGAGATTCCAAATATTGAACAGAGAAAATATATGAAATTGCAGAAATGGATGTTTTAACTGAAAGGATGAAAGAGGGCGACATAACCAAGATTCAAGAATATTGGAGATTGTTTTATGACTGGATAGAAGAAATGAAATAAAGATTAGATGTTAAGGTACTATGTATAGAAAATTTTAGGTTGTAGAGGAAAAAAGATTTTGTAAATAAGAAAGAGGAATAATAGTTATTAAGATTTGTCTACATAATTTTTAAGATGGTAAATGGTGAATTAGATTGTATGCAAACAGTAATTAAGTGGAGATGATTAATTAAGCTGCAATCAATGTGTACCTTTTGTGTTGACCCTTTCCCACGTTTTCCCTATTACCTTACCCATACCTGTCTGTCTGTCTGTCTGTCTGTCTGTCTGTCTGTCTACTGTATATATAAACTTTACAAAAAAAGAAAAAAAAAGAACTGGGAGTGGAATAGAGGAGTGGGTCTTAGTGGCTCCCCATCCTTCCATTTCCAACCCACCACCTATAGGCCACCTATATAGACCCATAGGCTAACAGGGCGACCATGGAAAGTAATAGCCTCTCGCAGGTCCTCACCATAGCATGTCGTGTGTACCTCCATTGCATGGCTACATTAAACTAAGGGAGGGTGAAAGGATTCTATACCTCCTACCTTGCTGATTTGAGATCTTCCCTTCTGGACATGGAACACAATCATAGCAGCAAAATTTCTCCCCTTCCTTCTTTTTCCTGCTGGAGCCAGGCTGGCAGGGGTCATTACACAGAGATAAGGGAGGCACCTGTCCTTGTAACAAAGATGACTTCAGAATTACAAGAAATTATCCTTAAGGGGAAGTTATCCTTAAGGGATGATCTACAGCCCAATCCTGAGCTTCAATCCATTCGAATAGATTTCCTTACATCTAATGCACACTCATGTTTTGTGTTGGCTGAGCATGGATATGGTCATTAGGAAGACGATGGACAGAGGAGCGACTTCCCCACCTGAATCAAGTTTCTGGGCCACTGGATTTTGTCCTTGTTGATGGTGATATTTTTGCTTGAAGGAGTCTGAGGATCCAGGCTCCCCACCGTGACTCGGACATAGGAGTTATTGGGGAAGGTGACCAGGTTCGTAATATCATATCCAGCTGCTAATTCTCCATGTCCATTCAGTGCAACTTCTTCCCCACCACTGTTGTTGAATGAGGTCCGGAGGAGCGAGGAGTGCAGCTGGGAATTACCAAAACAATGGTCAGTATGGACTCAGTAATGTGCAGGAGCATCCTCACTGAACTTTCCTAGATGCAGTGGCCAGCCCAATCCTGAGCTGCCTGGCCACCACAGGTGCAGTGGTAGCAAAACAGGTACCAATGCATCCCGCAGCCCCCAGGCAGCTGCCAGAGGCTCCTCAGAGGAAGAGGACATTTGTCGCCTTCCCACAGGGAAAGCCCCACTGCCTGCAATGGGGTTCCTCGACTCACCAGTGTTGAGAGTGAGTTGGCAGCAACAGCCAGAGGCTTATCTTGAAGATATAGCCGGCAGGACACTCAAGGCCACAGAGCTCCAGCAAAGGAAAATGCAGACACAAAGATTAAAGCTGAAAGAGTATCTGTATTTCAGAGAAAGCTCTCCAGCAGCAAAGTACAGCACAGTTCAAACCGACAGGATTACACACTCTTTTAAGATCCACCATGACCCGCACCCACAGGTGCTCTGGCTCCTGCTTAAGAGAAGCTTTGGGCCGATCTGAGATGACGTCATCCTTCTTAATTGATACTGAGTCAGCATGACACAGCATTCCTGGGCTGCACCACTAAGTTAACTCAACAGCAGTGACTCGGCACTTTACCATATGCTAGGCCTTGTCAGCTCCACCGGGCCTGCAAATTTGTCCCAGGTTCTGGTTCACCGTACCCAACCACCACTGGCAATTTTCCCAGCAGTGAATCCATCAGCCCCATTCAGGCTGCCCAGATCGAGGCGGGGAGTTGGCTCTAGTGGTGGAACCCCTAGTAATGGTCCCAACCCCTCGCCAGTGTGCTCCTCCTCCCACCCAGTTCCTCCTCTTCCCTGCCTCCCCCCGACTCCAAACAGGCTTACTGGAAGCCAGTGCTGCTGGAGCAACAGCCATTTCATTCATCTGCATTCGGGCCCGCCGCTAATTTAGCATCGCTCCAGTGCGAGCGGTGGAGTGTTGTGGACATGCTTTACGGCATATTCATGACACTTTTACCCAATAGTACACATGTGTGTTGTTGTTGTTCAGTCGCTAAGTCGTGTCCAACTCTTCGCGACCCCCTGGACCACAGCACGCCAGGCCTCCCTGCCCTCCACTAGCTTCCTGAGTTCGCCCAATTTCATGCTCATTGCTTCGGTGACACTCTCTAACCATCTCATCCTCTGCCTCCCCCTTCTCCTTTTGCCTTCAATCTTTCCCAGCATGAGGGTCTTTTCTAAAGAGTCCTCTCTCCTCATGAGGTGGCCAAAGTACTTGAGCTTCAGCTTCAAGTACACATGTACTGCCAGCAATAAGGACTGCTCCCTGAATTACTTTCCATTAGACTAAACAGTATCTTTTGAACTGAACAACTCGACAATAAGATTGTCACCCCAGCACAGTGTCTTTCTCGTGGCTGTCGCTGGTGGTGTTCTCCATTCTTTTAGATTGTGAGCCCTTTTGGGACAGGGAGCCATTTAACTTTAATGTTATTATTTGCCTGTGAACCGCTTTGTGAACTTTGTGTTGAAAAGCAGTATATAAATACTAGTGATTGATTGATAAATACTAGTGATAAGATCACCCCTGCATTGCTGAATATTCTATTTTAGAAACCGCATGGTAGACGCAGAAAAAGGCCACAAGAAAAAGGGTTATATTGACGGTACTGCTGTCCTTGATAGCACTCCTTCCTGGCCTCAAAACATACCCCTCCCTGTCCTGGTCACTGCCCAGTCCTCCCCCTCCTCACCCCATTCCACCCCCACCCCCAGAACTGCGCTGATGCTTGTGAAACCCAATCTCAAAATCTATGTCCTAATGAAGAGAAACTATCGTGGTTGTCAAGCATTTTTATTAGGCTAGGGAAGGGAAGACTTTCAGATCATGGGTGAATGGAGGATTCCCAAAGCATGACAAACACACATTGTTTCACCGTATGGTTCCATTATTTCAGGTAGGGCTGTCAGTGATGAGGACACATTACCTGCCAGGATTCGACAGTCTGAAGTTCCAACCGTTGGGCATCCCCCATAGATCTGTGTCTGGATCTAGACGAGTGCAAATTATGTAAGGCATGTGCCAGGGCAGAGACAGCATTATAGATGCTGTAGCTGTGGCCGGTCATGCTCATTTCAAAAAATGGCCCCGGGAGATTTTCCAGCTTCTCATTGCCAGTACATCTTAAATCGTCATCTCTTACAGCTTCAGTGTTTAGCATAAGGCAGTCAAAGGCTTGCTCCCAGAATTCCTTGATGAAACCATTTCCTTCAGCCTCAAGAGGGGTTATATTATCAAGAAACCGTCGGAAGCCGAGAAGCTCCTTTGAGTGAATTGTGAAGGAAAGAGCACCATGGAATGCCTGCATTTCAAAATGTCTTAGGAAAATACTCAACGTAAAGTCAATCTGAGCTGTTGTAATCCACACTTTTCCTAGAGGGTCCTTCTCCTTTAGTGGAGAATCAGTTCCGGAGAACATACTTTTTCTCAATATAATGCTTGCCAATCTTCTTAAGCATACGTTCTCTCCATATATAACTACTGCTTTGGCTGTACTTTCCAAGAAAGCTGGAATGTCATTGAGCAACTTGCTGAATATGTCCATCACGCTAGTGTAGCGTTGATTTTTGGGCACAATTTCTGTGAAGGCCGAACAAATTCCATTTTGGGAAAACAGCAACTCCATGGTCCTCAGAAAATGATCTCCAGCATCATCGTCCTGAGTGATGAGTCCCACCCATTTCCATCCAAAATGGACCAGTAAGCGGATGATTCCCAAGTACTGAAGGGCCTCACTGGGGACCATGCGGTAAAAAGAAGGGAGATCAGTTCCATCACTCATTTTTGATTCAAATGAGCCATATGATATCTGGAGGAGGAAAAAAAGGCCATTTCTGATAGGGGAAAGAAGTGTTTATATGTAAGGTTAGTGCAGTGGTTAGTAAGATTAGGGTGCAGTCCTAACCTGGAGTTAGGCAAGCACAGTTAGGCCAGCCAAGTTTGTCTGGCACAAGGAGCATCGTAAAGTGTGTTTAGGCCACTCTCGGCATCAGGGAGGATGGTGCACATCTGTGAGCTGGCCTCTGACTCGGAGAGTGGTCCACACATACTTTACGGTGTGCCAGACAAACTTGGCTGGCCTAACTGTGCCAGCCTAACTCCAGTTTTGGATTGCACCCTTAATTTATTTGCATGGGTAGAAAAAATAAAATCAACTCTTTTGTGATCCCTTATCAAGGGATCTCATCTAAGAGATTTATCTTGCCCCCTCCCTAAAAAAAATCCAGGTGTTCCTAAATTCCATTGGAACTTTTCATAAAGCCAATCTACTGTCCTTGTAAGCATCAAAGAATGTTTCATTGACTTATCTTGGATCACTATAGCTACCTAAAAAGATTCACAGCACACTCCTATGCCTGCCTACCCAGAAGTCGGTCCTGTTGGTCAATAGGGCTTATTCCTATGGACTCCTATGAATGTCTATAAGAGTTTGCAACCTTATTTACTACAACAGTTCTAAATAATGCAAGGCAAGACACAGATCCAGCACTCCATCTTTCCCCCCAACCCCATCCTCAAGGGACCTCTCACCCACATCTAGCTAAGCCACATAGTTGCACACCATCCACCTCCTGAGAGTGCATTGAATGGTGCATGGTCAGAGTGCCTTTTACAACTGGAAGTTAATGCTTTACCGCCAGAGGCGTTTCTACATGGAGAGCAATGCTCTAAGTTTTGCAAGAAGCTTTACCCTGTCATGTAAATCCCTCCTCTCCCTTGCTGCTGTAGCCAGTAAGCAATGCCAAGATGTTGCTGTCCCCTGTGAGGATTGGCTAAAACGGTGCAGGAGAGGAGTGATTTCCACTGCAAGGTAAGGATTCTTGCAAAACTTAGAGCTTTGCCCTCCCTGTAGAAACACCACTGTTTACTGCAGTTAGAGCCAACACAGTTTGTCTTTAACTTCTGAGTATTAGAAACTGTACTGGTGGTTTTCTTAGCATGGAAGATTCATATATATCCCACTGGAGTATAGTACTGTGCATCAAATGCAAGAGCACAAGATTTAACCACTGATATGGGACTTTTTCAGTTGTAACTTCCTCAGAAATAGAAAACAAGTCATGAAAACAACAAATCAAAAAGAGGAAAGAAGAGTGAATTGTGATCCAGGTAATGGACAATCCCAATTACTGCCATGCACTGATCTTACCTGTGGAATCTTGTAAAGACTTAAAATGTTTGCCATTAGTGAGGAAGTATCAGAATCAAGTCCACCGATGACTCCTAAGAGAATGTTCTTGATGCCACAGTGGTAGTTGGGAACCAATCTATGCGATCGGAAGAGCAGGTCTAGAGTATTATGGTAGGTCGCCCTTGCATTGTTGTAGCTCTCATAAATATGGAACCCAAGTGTGATATTGGGCAGAATCTTGGGACTCTCATTGATCTTGTGGGTGGCAAATGCTAAGGCCAGGATGTGCTGATAGAACTTTGTCACCACACTGCAAATAAAGGGACTTGCTGTTTCATGAGATAATTCAAGAAGGCATAAAATCACAGTGGTACAAATTTGGTCCAATCTGGATCTAAGAGAGTCGCCTGCTGTCTGTTATTTGATGGAACACTTCAGCAAAACTAAAGCTGCAGTCCTACCCACAGCTTAGGTAAGTAAAGTTGCAATCCTAATGTTTGGACCATTCTCGGAGTCAGAGAGACCAGCACACAGATGTGTACCATCCTCCTTGACTCCGAGAGTGGTCCAAATGTGCTTTATGGCGGCCCTTGTGCCAGCCAAACTTTGCTGGCCTAACTCTGCCGGCCTAACTCCAGGTTAGGATTACACCTCAATCTGGTATGGGTGGTGTGTTTCACACACTGTTGTGACCTTTTATGGGCCTTTTATGACACAGTTCACTCATTGTCCTAGTGATCTTCACAGAGGTGCAAGAAATATATACAAGATGTACAAGAAAGATTGTGTAGCATAATAAACAGAATATTAGTGGTACATGGCACCAGTGGAAACCATCAGAGGGTGCAATCCTAAACTGACTAAGGCTGGCATAAACTAAGCTAGCAAAGTTTGCCCAATACATGGGACACTGTAAAGTATGTTTGGACCACTCTTGGAGTCAGAGAGGCCAGCACACAGATGTGAGCCATCCTCCCTGACTCTGAGAGTAGTTCAAACATGCTTTATGGTGGGCCTTGTGCTGGGCAAAATTTGCTATCCTAGCTTATGCCGGCCTAATGCCAGTTTAGGATTGCGGTCTCAGTCAGAATAAATAGAGAATTCAACACATTACAAGTGTGAAGTGTTGGACTTCACCAACGACTTCAAGCCAATTGCTTCAGAAGTTTCAAAGAAGCCAGAATTAGCAGGAAAGGGTTAGCAAGAATATGAAAGGAAGTCTCAACTACTTTGATATCTGTTGTATTGGGAGAAAGACTTTAACAAGCAATGAATTCCCACAAAATCCCTTTAATGCTATGAGCCATTCAACAATAGGACAAACTGTGTAGAGAGATGGGTTCTACGTCTCTGGAAGGCCTTTGATGGGGAACTTCCAGCAGAGACTGCAAAGCCATTTGGTGGGGGGTGGTCTGCATTCCCTGCAAAAAGCAAGACATTGGACCCAACTCAGGATTCGAGGCGTAAAATCAAAGCTCATTTCATATTTTTTAAAAGCACCTTACTATGGGGTATTAAATGACTCCTGCGAAGGGTGCTTGTCGAATAAAATCTTTGGGAAAAAATAACTGATATGGGTCGCCATCCCACCGATAATGATTTCGCCATGCTGGAACCACTCGTGTGAAATATGCGTGGGTTCATTACCAGTACACATAGAAGTATGTGCCCCCGAGACCATGTGTGGCAGCAGCAGCATCTGTAGCAGCAGCAGCAGCATCAACATGACATCTGACTCTGCCAGCACAGCTTTTAGAGGAACGCAAACTGACACATGCAAGTCTTGGACGCCCAAACACAGTGATTTGATGCCTGACTGATAGAAGGGAAAAGGAAAGGAGATAGAGTCCTGCCTGATTTTTTTAGTGTGGGTTTTTATAACCATTCTGGATTGCGTTTTAGGATTCACTTTTTCTACTGCCTTCTTGAAATCGCTGCTCATATCAACAAAGTGTATGTAATTATCTTGATTTTGATAATTACAGTCCAGGCAATAGCTCCTGTACAGGTGTTGAATTCTGTTCGGCATTGTCACTAGAAAAACATGTTTATCAGACTTGCGGCCAGTGGTGTCATTCAAATGATTTAGGAACAGGCACTCACTTTTGATTGGCACTTGTCGGGAGCCTGGAACCAGCCATGGAGACCTTTAGGATCCAGAACGCCCGTTCTGGTCCGTTCCCCCTGAATGACATCACTGCTTGCAGCCCAATCCTATGGAAGCGCTATGCAGCTGGAACATGTGTTCTGGCAATGCAGTGTGCTTTCCAGCTGTCACAAATGTGACAATGCTGGGGAGTGTGGCCCGCTGGGGAGTGTGGTTCAACAGCATAAACACCCGCATTCCTGGGCCCAATCCACCTTCATGGATCAACAGACTTGTACCAGCTATTGTAGGTATCTACCATGCCCCAGCGACCCTTCTAGGCTCACCTTTGCCTAAAACCCATTGGGTGACCACCATCTCAACACAATTTCTAAACCTTGGCCACCCCTAAGCAATAAGGGATTTATAGTAGAAATTCACCATTAGATCATTATATAAAGATTAGCAAGATAATATTAGATCATCCATATTTATATTAAAAAAATAATATATATGATGTTGGAAATCAGCTGGAAAGCCTGCATGGAATAGATTATATTTGTGGGCATAGTCACCATAGTCGTGTTTTCTTAAATTTCAGACTCACAAGGATGCTCCAGACTAAAGCTACTTTATTCAAACTGGTAGGAAAAGGAAAGTTCTTCCAGACTCTGGGAAACATATTCTCAAAGATTCTCATATTCTCATGTTCTCAATTGATCGTCATGGAAATCAAGACAAAACTCCAACCTGCTGCTGATTGCACTTTATTTCCATCAGTTATATGCTCTAAGGCAGTGGTTCCCAAACTGTGGGTCAGGACCCACCAGTGGGTCGTGAGTCAATTTCAGGCAGGTCGCGAAAAGAGGCGTCATTCTGGGGGAACGGGCCGGTACTCCGTTCCGCTAGTTCCGCGGAGGTCCCGGCCCGTTCCGCTGCCTCGGAGGACGGGCGAGCTGTTGCTGGGCCCGCCCGCCCCCCCTTGCATCTGGAATCGCTCTAAAATGGAGCGATTCTGGCGCGCTGAGGCTGGGGGGGGCGTGGCAGCCCTCTGTCATTCGCGCGGAGGGCTGTCAATCATCCGAGCGTTCCGGTAGTTCGGGTGCTCGGATGACGTCGCTGGTTGCGAAGCACCTAGAAGCACCTAGAGCAGCCATATTGAAAATATGGGAAGATGGGATCCAGGAAAGGGGAAGGGTTGTGCGGTTGTTTTGCTTGTGCCAGGGTTATAAATAGGCTTTCTTTCTGATTCACTTTGCTATTGGAAACTGGATGAGAAATAACTCAATTTATTGCTGCATTATCAGGAAAGCCGTAGATTCTGGCATCACAATGAGGGCACTTCTGGCCATGACATCACATATGGGTCCTGGGCAGATTGTCATTCTAAACAGTGGGTCCTGGTGCTAAAAAGTTTGGGAATCACTGCTCTAAGGCTTCATTTTACATAGACAAAACTGTGAAAGAATTTGCACAGAGCTTTTGAGGTTACGTGATGAGATCTTTTGGCATAATAATTTCAGTACTAAATCAAAATTGAATCTCTTTCAAAGACTCCTCAGTTGAAACTCAAATAACAGTAGAACATGTGAACTGATCCTTTGAAACATTAACACTTAACAAAACATTAACATTTGAAACATTAACAAAAACTAAAACTTCACCTATAGGCTAATGGGTTCTGAGCTGTCTATAACAGCTCAGGAGAGAGATCTTGGGGTGCTGGTGGACAATTCAATGAAGGTATCGACCCAGTGTGCGGCAGCAATTAAGAAGGCCAATTCCATGCTCGGGGTAATTAAAAAAGGAGTTGAGAATAAAACAGCCAATATTATCATGCCATTGTACAAATTGATGGTAAGGCCACACCTGGAATATTGTGTCCAGTTCTGGTCGCCGCATCTCAAAAAGGACATAGTGGAGCTGGAAAAGGTGCAGAAGAGAGCGACAAAAATGATTACGGGACTGGGGCACCTCCCTTATGAAGAAAGACTACAGCGTTTGGGGCTCTTCAGTCCAGAAAAAAAGGTGCCTGAGTGGGGACATGATTGAGACATAGAAAATTATGCATGGGAAGGATAAAGTAGATAGAGGGATGTTCTTTTCCCTCTCTCAAAACACCAGAACCAGGGGGCATCCGCTAAAACTGAGGGTTGGGAGAGTTAAAACAGATAAAAGGAAGTACTTTTTTACTCGGCGGGTAGTTAATCTGTGGAACTCTTTGCCACAGGAGGTGGTGATGGCATCTGGTCTGGATGCCTTTAAGAGGGGATTGATTTCTGGAGGAAAGGTCCATCATAGGCTATAGGCAATGATGGATTGTGCAACCTCCTTACAAAGGTGGTGGGCTACTGGTACCAGGTGCAAGGGAGTGGCCACAGGATGCAAGCATCTTGTTGTCTTATGCCTCCCTGGGGCACCTGGTGGGCCGCTGTGAGATGCAGGAAGCTGGACTAGATGGGCCTTTGGCCTGATCCAGCAGACCTCTTCTTATGTTCTTATGTTCTTACTTTCTCCTTATTAACTGTTCTCTTTTGTTCAGATTGGGTCTCAAAACAATAATATAGCATTTGGGGAAAAAGATGCAGGCCAGTAGTCCAGCACTAGAAGCCAAGATGGAGAAGATCTCCACGGCCACCATGTATTTTCCTTTGGCACTCAGGTAGGTTGGCACAAAGGTCAGCCAAACACTGCAAAAGACCAACATGCTGAAGGTGATGAACTTAGCCTCATTGAAACTGTCTGGCAACTTCCTGGCTAGGAAGGCCACAGTACAGCTGACAGTGGCCAATAAGCCCATGTAGCCTAGTACACAGTAAAACATGGTGACTGACCCTTCATTGCACTCCACAATAATTTCTCCCGACAGAGAGCGCATGTCCAAATCTGGAAATGGGGGAGAAGTACTCAACCAAACAGTGCAAATGAGTACTTGCACAAGGGAGCAACACAAGACAATGGCCTGTGCCAATCTCTTCCCCACCCATTTTCGAAACATGTTTCCTGGCTTGGAGGCCATGAACGCCATTACCACAGTGGTAGTTTTGGCCAAAACAGAGGACACTGCAATGGAGAAGATGATGCCGAACGCTGTTTGTCGGAGAAGACAGGTCACCTTTTGGGGCTCTCCAATGAAAAGCAATGAGCAAAGAAAACAAAGAAAGAGGGAAATGAGGAGAAGGTAACTGAGGCTCCTGTTGTTGGCTTTCACGATGGGAGTGTCCTGCTGCTTAATGAATATCCCAAGCACCAGAGCTGTGATCAGGGAAAAGAAAATGGCCATAGCAGCTAAACCTATGCCCAAAGGTTCTTCAAAAGAGAGGTAGCTTGGAATCTTGGAGATGCATTGATGTTGCCCTTGGGCTGGATACTGATCTTCCTGGCAAGGGACACAGTAATTCATGTCTGCAAATGAAACATATGGCAAGTTGAAACTTACATAATTGCATCAAGGATGCAATTCTAACCTGGGCTGGAGGGCCTGCCGTGTATCCAGTGCAGGTTGGGGGTCAGGCTGGAGCATCCGTGGAGCAAGGGCATGTTTGTCCCCTCACCCCTAGGTAGGTGCCAACCACCCCATGAGCCAGTGGCGTCATGCAGCCGGAACGCTGGGCGGGAGGAACGGGTGAGCGGCAGCCCGCCTGTTGCGTTCCGGTCCGTTTTGCCATCTTCCCCGCCCCCGTGGGGGGGGAAGACGGCGAAACAGACCGGAACACAACGCAACAGGCGGGCTGCTGCTCACCCGTTCCTCCCGCCCAGCGTTCCGGCTGTATGACACCGCTGCCATGAGCTACTTGGCGTTGCGCCTGCTGTTTAGAAGGTACAAATCTGAGTTCACTGTGCGGCCCAAATCAGGTCTGTGTGGGCCAGGGACCTGTTCCTCCCCCCCCCCCTCCAAGGGCCAGCCAATCCCCAGGATGTTAAAAATCACATTTCCAAAATTATTCTGTTACTGACCCAGTAGCTGTTGCTGATAGTCTGGAGTCATGCATCTATTATCATACATCTCAATCATCTTATAAATTTGCTGGAATATACATTCTGTAATCCATATCTTTAACCTTTCTTTGAATTTGCCCATGGTGCAAAATTACGTGAACCGTTTGTATTTATTTACTCTCCAACTCATACAGCAAACCATCAGTCCCACGTAATTTTCTGTATATTTTATTGGATTCATGTTCCTCAAAATTAAGCCACCTACCTTCCTGGTTTGCAATCATCCCTTCTGGACATGGAATACAATCGTAACAGCAAAATTTCTCTCCCTCCTTCTTCATCTGGTGAGAACCAGGTGGGCAGCGGTCATTACAGAGAGAAGAGGGAGGCACCTATTCTTGAACAAGATTAGAAGTTAACATCGAAGAAAATATGTGAGAAATTTTGCTTAATGTATTATCTACCAAGAAATAATAAATTAATGGCATGGAATAACCATATCTGTGGTTATGGCACATTCAATACTAATACTAATACTAATACTAATACTAATAATATTTTTAAAATATTAATATTAATATTAATAATATTATTTTTATGATCCATGGGATGACTGTTATACTTTTATATTGTATTTTTATATTGTTTTTAATCACTGTTTTTAATTATGATGTATTTTATTCTGTTTTTAACTTTGACTTGTAATGCCGCCTTGAGTGCCTTCGGGCAGAAAGGTGGGGTAGAAATTTAATTAATTAATTAATTAATTAATTAATTAATTAATTAATTAATTA
>JAJKFI010000386.1:34150-74435 GCA_029204185.1 Lerista edwardsae
ATAATAATAATAATAATAATAATAATAATAATAATAATAATAATAATGATGATGATGATGATGATGATGATGATGATGATGCATGTATTTATATACCACCTTTCTTAAGATCACTAGATTTCTCTAGTGACTGTAACTCAAGGCGGTTTACATGGGCAGACTTTTTTCATAAACCCGAAGGTTTTTACAATTTACAGAATGTTCTATCTTTCAAGAACTACACACATTCAGATCTTCCTTTCTGGATTTAGCTTTCTTTCTTTAGCCACCCGTCTGTCTTCTGCTGGCTGATGCTTCCCTGCTCTCACCAGAGACGCAGCTGACTCTCAGCACACTCCTCCTCCCACAAGGCAGCTGGAGCTCAGCTTCTAATCAGCCGCAGTTGCAAGGTCTGCCGCTCACAGAGACTTCCGGCAGTCCCGAGCTCATGACCTTGAGATCTTCAGCTGTATCTTCGGGCAAACGGAGGCATTAACCCTCTCGGCTAAATCTTCTGCCCAAGACTTCTTCCTAAGATATTCTATTCTGTGCTTAGATTAATTTATAGCTGTGGGTGGCCCTTCATCCTGAGGCAGGGAAGATGTTCGTCAGCCAATGGGATAGACACACTACCCCAAATGTTTCAGTCTGAGTCTGAGAAGCCAGGTACCAGCAAAGGCCAAGCTCCATGGAAGATAGCAATTGGGAGACATGGGGGCAAAAAAAAATGCACTTTCATCCTCACTGATGAATTGTTGAAGGCACAATCCTAACCTGGAGTTAGGCTGGTGCAGGGCAGCACAGTTTGGCTGGCACAAAGGCCACCATAAAGTATGTTTGGACCACTCTCGGAGGCAGAGAGGCCAAAACACAGACATCTGAGAAAACCCCCACTCTGAGAGTGGTCCAAACACACTTTATGGTGGCCTTTGTGCCAGCCAAACTTTGATGGCCTAACTGTGCCGGCCTAACTCCAGGTTAGGATTGCGCTCTGAGGCTGAGGAGCCAGTCTGAAGACCAGAACTGTATAGGTTCAATGTGCCAGGATTGCTCTATAAAATCACCTGACAAAGGTGATATCCTGATGCCAATTACCCGGGTTTTCTGAGAAAACAGAGCACTGGTGGTTCAGGTGCCTGGTCCTGACAATTCCACAGCCCCAGTTCATGACTGCTGTTTCACCAGATACTGCCCCATTCGACATCACACGTTTATTATAGATGCATGCCTATAAGGGGAGACATTTTTATCAAAATTCAAGGATGGATCACCCAGGGGTGGAGGGAGGGTATAGCCAGGGGTGCGGAATGCATGGGCACCAGCAGTGGGGGGGGGCGCCGGCAGTGCGGAGGCGGCAGAGTGAAGAGGAATCTGCGTGTCTTTCGGCCCGCCTGCCCTCCCTGGCGCCTGTTGCGCTCTGAAATGGAGCTCTTCCAGACGCAGGGAGGCATGGTGTGGTGGCGCATGGGGGTGAGGCGACGTGCCGGGGGCGCGGTTTCGTCACCCTGCCATGGGCGCGATCCGCAGCCCCGAACCTCTCCGTACGCCACTGGGATCACCTCCTCATCCTATCTGAGGATCATGGCACTTCAGGGCTATCTCAGCAACCCAGGAGAAGCTAAATGCAGCTTGAATTCTTTATTTGGAAGTCTTATTTTTGTTAAAAACAAAACAAAACAAACAAAAAAAGCCCTTTGCTCCCCAGCCGTGTTTTTTCTTCTCTGCTTCTCCTAGACTTCTCAAGTAGCCGGCACATCACTTACGCAGGCAGGCTGCCACTGGGACTTAAAGCCTGCTACTCTAAACACAAACCGAACTGCAGACCAAAAACGTTCCCCTTGCTTCCTGTGGGCTTTTCCATTATATAGAAGGGGGAATGGCATGCAGTATTGCATAAGCAGCACATTGCTTATGTCTGCAAAAAGAGTGGTTTTCCCCTCTTCTGGTTCCCCCTGTTTCTTTGCCCTCTGTCGATCAGGCTCCAGGGCAAGTTCCTCACAAGCACCATTCCCTAAGTTTTACACACACCGACTTATCTGAGGGTCATGAAAAATTCCATGGTCTTTGGCTGAAAACCTGCCCTTGTCTTCTCTATGAGATTGCCTTAAATGTATCTATGGTAATTTTCTCACTTTGCCTGACTTTCTAGATCTGGAAAACAGTGGTGGAGCACTCTGCCATCCAAGACTATGCAGGGAGGCTAAGCAGTATTGTTTTGGGGAATTGTGTCCAAAAACAAGGACAAGTTGCAAAAAATAAGGGATAGGGCAGGGCATTTATTGCATGATAATTGGCCCAATCCATGTAGTCAGTATTGAGTCACAAATTTCAAGGAAGTTCATCATCTTTTTTTATTTTTTTTATTAAGTTATTTTTATTAATTTTAAGAAAAAAAAGATGGGGTAGGGTTACAGAAAACAAAGGGGTAGGTTAAACAAAGGTAAACACATTAGGTAAATACCTTGCAGTGGTATTTACCTAATACCTTGCATTAGGTAAATATCTTAAAAATATCATCAATCCAATTAAAAATATCATTTCTAAGGTTATCTATTTCATACTCAATATATCCAAAATCTTCTTTACTTATAAACTATAAAATGCCTTAATATCCAACGTTAAAATATTTGATCATCGGTACTAATCTTTTATTACTTTACAATTCAGCATTGCAAATCTATCCAATCATAAAACATTTTCCAGTATTGTTTAATCTTATTAATCTTGCCCTCTCTTAATCTTTCTGTTAAAATGTCCATCTCTGCCACTTCATAAATTTTCCCTATTATTTGTTCCATATTTGAGGTTTCTTCATCTTTCCATTTTTGTGCAAATAATAATCTGGCCGCTGTTATTACATGAATAACAATATGTTTCATATTTACATCTTGGATTTCTGTTAAAATATTTAATAAAAATATTTCTGGTTTAAGTGGAATATTAAAATTTAATATTTCTTGCAGCATTCCTTGTATTCTCTGCCAAAATTTCTTAGCTTTCGTACAAGTCCACCACATGTGATAGTAACTTCCTTCAACTACTCCGCATTTCCAGCATTTATTAGAGGTATACATTTTTGAAATTTTTTTAAGGAGTTCTATGCCACCTATAAAACATCTTGCATATATTCTCTTTAAATGATGTTGCTTTGGTAATTTTAATGTTCATTTTCCATACTTTTTCCCAATCTTCCAACAAAATATTGTGTCCAAAGTTTTTAGCCCATTTAATCATTGCCTCTCTTATTACTTCATCTTCCATTCTCGTTTTTAGAAGAAATGTATATATTCCTTTTATATATTTTTCTTTTCCTTCTAGAAAATATCTATCAAATTCCGTAATATCTTGATATATTCCTATTTTTCGATCTTCTTTCAATCTTGATCTTATTTGATTCTCTGACCACCAATCCAGAAAAAATATTTTTTCTTCTAATTGTTTCTTAGTTAATATATTATTATCTTTATCTAAGATCTCTGCATATTTTCTGTTTTGATCTTCTCTGAACCATTCTGGCTTTGACCCAATCTCTAAAGGTCTAATCCAATTTGGGATTTTTGTAAATACTTTATATCTTATTTGTTCCCATATCCATAGAAGAGCTCTTCTTAAACAATGTTGTTTAAAGTTACTATAAAATTTTGCTTTATCATATATTAAAAACACATGTAAACCAATCTGTAAATCATATGTTTCTAGTTTAATTGATCTGGTATCTGTTGGTTGAGCCCATTCTCTTATCCAATTTAATGCTGCTGCTTGATAATACAAGAGCCAATCCGGAAGCCCAAATCCTGCTCTCTGTCTTGCCTCTTCTAATAGTTTTAGTTGTATTCTGGGCTTCTTTCCTTGCCAAATAAATTTTGATCTTATTTGATCTATCTCGTTAAAAAAGTTTTTCTTTAAAATTATTGAAATCATTTGAAATAAAAATAATAATTTCGGTAATATATTCATCTTAACTGCAGCAATTCTTCCCATCAATGAGAGTTGTAATTTCTTCCAATTTTCACAGTCTTTTTGTATTTCTTTTAATAGCTTATAATAATTTTCTCCCATGAACGTACTATTCTTGTTAGTAATTGTAATACCCAAATATTTTACTTTATGTGTCACTTGCAGGTTCCATTTTCTTATTTCTTGTATGCCAGATTCTTTCACATTTTCCAATATCTTTGTTTTTTGATAATTGATCTTCATACCAGATACATCTCCATATTCTTTCAAATCCTCCATTAAATATTCTAATGATTCTTTTGGATCTTCTAAAATAAAAACTAAATCAGCATATGCCTGTAGCTGAAATTCTTCTGTTTGAATTTTCAATCCTTTTATTCTTGTATCTTCTCTAATTTTTGTATTTAGTATTTCTAGAGGAAATTCATCATCAAGCGTCCCTAGGTTTGTATGCTTAGCTACTTAATGCCAAACATATCTTGTCTTATATACACTGGATTCCTTCTTCATGTACATCATAATTGCAGGCGATCTTTGGTGCATGTGACAAAAGAAAATGTATTTCAATCAAATCCCAACTTTGCATTGCTCTGTCTACTTGCTCTGGGTAGCAGTGGGAGGTCAGCAGCTGAGGAAATACTTTGATACTTGGATTGTTTGATACATCACTGCTTTCTCCTTATGAGTTGCTCTCGTTTGTTTAGATCAAGCCTCAATATAATGACATAGCATTTGGGAGAAAAGATGCATCCCAGTAACCCAGGACTGGAGGCCAGGATGGAGAAGATCTCCACAGCCACCATGTATTTCCCATAATATTGCTCATATAGGTATTGCTTATATAGGTTGGAACAAAGGATAGCCACACACTGCAAAAGACCAACATGCTGAAGGTGATGAACTTGGCTTCATTAAAACTGTCTAGTAAGCTAAGAAAGCCATGGTGAAACTGACAACAGCTAGAATCAGAGGCGGATCTAAGGGGGGCAAATCTGTAAATTTTGCAAGAAGCCTTACCCTGTCATGTAAATCCCTCCTCTCCCTTGCCACTGTAGCCAGTAAGCAACGCCAAGATGTTGCTGTTCCCTGTGAGGATTGGCTAGAACAGTGCAAGAGAGGAGTGTTTTCCACTGCAAGGTAAGGCTTCTTGCAAAACTTACAGATTTCCCCCCCTTAGATCCGCCTCTGGCTAGAATGCCCATGTAGCCCAGGTCATGGTAAAACTTAATAGCTGAACCTTCATTACATTTCACTATGATTTCTCTAGGCAAGGAGTACATGTCCAGGTCTGGGAATGGGGGAGACGTACCCAACCAAAGTGCACAAATGCCTACTTGAACAAGGGAGAAAGACAAGACAGTTGAGTGTGCCAATCTTTTCCCCACTCATTTCTGGAAAACATTTCCTGGCTTGGAGGCCATGAAGGCCACAACCACTGTGGCCTTCACAAAACCACTGTGATGGTCTTGGCCAAAACAGAAGAGATGGCAATTGAGACAATGATGCCGGAAGCTGCTTGTCGGAGGAGGCAGGTCACCTTATTAGGCTCTCCAATGAAGAGCAGAGAGCAGAGGAAGCAAAGGGGGAGAGAGAGAAAATAAAAGGAGAAGATAGGTGAGGCTGCGGTTGTTGCCTTTGACAATGGGAGTGTCCCTTTGCTTGATGAAGATTCCCAAGACCAGAGCTGTGATCAGGGAACAGAAAAGAGCCAAGTAAGTTAAACCAATGCCCAGCGGTTCTGTAAATGAGAGAAAACTTGGGTTCTTGGGAATGCATTCATCTTGGTCCTTATTTGGATAGTGGTCTTCTGGACAAGGAGTACAGACAAGGAGTAGCCCCATAGGGCAGCCTGTGGCTTGCTCTGCACCCTGCTGCCTGCTCTGTGCTCTTCCTCCAGGGAGCCACCTGCGACTTGGCTACCACTCGTCACTTGTCATTAGAGAGGTGGAGAAAATGGTAACATTGCCATTTCAGTCCCAAGAACACCCATTTCCTGTATTAGGAGTCAATCTTAGGGGTCATTGCATGGGCTCCCCACCAAGGTACAGCCCTACAAGGGAAAAGCCAAAAATTGGGTCAAGATCTCATAGCCATGTTTACACCAACAGATGTGGTGTTGCTGATGCTGTATGAAGTACCCACACCAGACAGGTGGGGAAAATGGTAACATTGCCATTTCCATCCCAAGAACACCTATTTCCTGTCTTAGGGGTCAATCCTAGGGGTCATTGCATGGGCTCCTCACCAAGGTACAGCCCTACAAGGGAAATGCCAAAAATTGGGCCAAGATCTCATAGCCATGTTTGCGCCAACAGATGTGGTGTTGCTGATGCTGTACGAAGTATCCACACCTTGGAGTACTGATTATCTCCACTATAATTATCTCAATAATGATTATTAGTTTTCTATATGAAAACCTCCAGCAGCTTTCTTAGAAGATACCTAGGAAAAAAACACAGAAGTCTGAAATGATTATATGAACACCTGTGCACCAAAGACACTTGAGATGGGAGACTGGGGTGGGTGAGGCTCTGTTAGTTTGAACTCTGAACATCCATCTCCTTGAGTTCTTCAGGTCGGTGTCTTCCAATGGTCATGCAAAAACTGCTTTAGAAATCCTCTGGACAGTGAAGACAAATCAGTCCCAGTCGTATGGACAAATGTAGTGAGACAAGACAGGTTCTAAATGACCATTTTGCTACTGGATGATGGAATTGGTAATCCTGATGCTGATGCTAATGGTGATGCTCCTCCCTCACATAGTTTGCAGAGTGCATAATGTTCAGTGCACTGGGAATGATCCCCTCCTGGTTCCAAACGAGTGGTACCAACCAGGAGAGATCCTCATTGGTGGAATTGTGTCTCACATCTATTGTATTTTACCTGAAGTTTACTTTGACAATCCCCCTTCTCAGGAGTGGATTAACACCCCAGTGTAAGGAATCATTCCCAATGAAGTAACTTGCTGATTTTATTTTTGCAATTCTGTATGTACTACTGATGCTCAGCTGTATACAGCTCAGTGAATAGAAAAATATTACATGTGGAAAAAACTTGTAAACATTCTGACGCCCTGATCCTATCGGGCTCACTGCAGGTGGTACAAATGTAGCAAATGTGTAGCAAATGTGCCATAAGTCACATCCAATGTGGGTGGTAAGGTCTTACTGCCCGAGCTGGCCCCAGTGTTATCCTTTCCTGCCCAGAGGTGCCCCTGCAGAGATGGTGAGTGGTAGGTTTTACCGTTGCCAACGATCCACTGATTCTGGGAGGTCAGAGGGTGGATCTGGCCAGGGGATGGAGTAGGGACTGGTGAGGACCTCCGCCGCCGGATCTTATCCCCTGCCTTGGCCAAGGCAGCATTCACGGAGCCGCTCAATTCTCCGGCGGCAAAATAGCTGGTGGAGAGTCATGGAATCCCATTGTGGGGGGGCTTTCCCTGGGAGAAGGGGATGTCCTCTTCTCCTGAGGAGACACCAGAGGATGCCTGGCTGCCACTGGATGCATCGGTATCCACTTGGCTACCACAGTGCCCAGGCAGCTCAGGATTGGGCTGTCCCATTCCAGAAATGAAGGGATAGACTATGTTTGTTTTTTCCCACGCTCCTAATTTGAACCAAAATATGTCTCCATTAAAAAAAAAAAAAGATCTGGATAGGCAAGGATAGGATCTGAAAAGAAAAGAAATATTAATGCAATCAAATTCTCTAAAAAGTAAATGAGAAATGGCAAAATAGATGGACTTCATGAACTATTAATTGTCCAAATATCTCCTAATAAGCTCTCCTTGTCTGCGTCTCCTAATGTATGAATTTATGTATTCCTTAGTGACACCAGTATCATTCTCTTCCTTCCAATTCTTCCCCTAAACTCACCCTTTCCATGAAGACTTTCACGTATGTCCTTACTCTGTTGAAATGGCATACTATATAATTTGATGAATACATAATCTTCCACCATTTGTCATTGTGTCCTTCAAATGCCTCCCTTCCTGTATGTTTTACATTGAAAGTTCATTCAGATGGAACCTGCCTTCATGTTATTTCTCTATGAACTACCACATACAGTACAAATTCCCACATACTTTCATCAAATGTGTCATCAAACCTGAATCCAAACTGATGGATGTAACTGTCTTTCTCCTTTTCGTGGGTTTACAGAATTTGTCCACGAGGATTTCTGGATGTACAACATTGGCTCTGCTATGCCTTTATATGCATTAAACCAGTGGTTCTCAAACTTGTTAGCAGGCGCATATCCAAGGAACCCAGCGGCATCATGCAGCCGGAATGCTGGGCGGGAGGAACGGGTGAGCGGCAGCCCACCCGTTGTGTTCCGGTCCGTTTGGGGGTGGGGAAGACAGCAAAACAGACCGAAATGCAACGGGCGGGCTGCCGCTCACCCGTTGCTCCCGCCCAGCATTCCGGCTGCATGACGCCGCTGAAGGAACCTCCCCTGGGGAAAGTGCACTAATGTGCCCTTGCCCCAGGGAGGCTCCTGAGTGCTCCAAAGCACCCCTGTAAGTGGTGTCCTCAGTATTTGGGGGGGCTGTGGAAGAGAACCCCACTGGATACTGAGTTTGCACTGTATTTATCCCCCCATAGCAGGTTACTGTGGGACAGCTCAATCACCTGTCAAGGGACAGATAAAAATCTTCTGGCCAATTCAGCCCTTGGCCAGGGTTTGGAGACCCCTGCCTTCTAGTCCTCCATCTAAATATATGAGAGCAAGAGAGAACCTGACTGCATTAAGGTTATTTTATGCACTGTTAAAATCTCCCATGGGGAAAAAAAATCCATGTACTGTAACTCTATCTGCAGAATGGTGACCAAATTCTACCAGCACATCCTGGCCTTGGTGTTTGCCATCCATGAAATCAATGAGAATCCCAAAATTTTGTCCAATGTCACTCTTGGGTTCCACATCTATGACAGCTACTATGATGCGAAGTTGACTTACCGTACCACTCTCGACTTACTTTTTAAATCACATCACTTCGTCCCCAACTACAAATGTGGCAGCCAGAAAAACCTAAAAGGAATAATTGGTGGTCTGAGTAGTGAGACTTCATTACACATGTCATCCATCATAGGTCTTTTCAAGATTCCACAGGTAGATATAATGATGTCTTATATATGGTGGCATAATCTTCTTCTTCTTCTTCTTCTTCTTCTTCTTCTTCTTCTTCTTCTTCGTCTTCGTCTTCTTCTTCTTCTTCGTCTTCGTCTTCGTCTTCGTCTTCGTCTTCGTCTTTGTCTTCGTCTCCTCCTCCTCCTCCTCCTCCTCCTCTCTCTCTCTCTCTCTCTCTCTCTCTCTCTCTCTCTCTCTCTCTCTCTCTCTCTCTCCCCTCTCCCTGTAGTTGGGGAGGGGGAGATACAGTGGTATTATTGAAACATGAAATATACATCAAATATATGTCGATATGGAGCTGCTTTGACATATCATATGGTTATAGAGCACATTGATGGATGCAGGGCATATCCCAAGTCTGTATATCTCAAAAGTGAGTGAGAAGTAGAAGAATAATCAATTTTTTTATCCCACAATTTTCTCTTCTTTTCTTACTATGTGATGGTTTATTACTGAAACAAGAAATACCTGTATTTCTGAAATATCTACAGTGCTGCTTTGCTATGTAATAGGCTTGTTGGGTACATTGAGGGTGAGTGAACCAGGGCCGGCTCTAGCAGCAATGGGGCCCAATGTGGGGCATTCCTGTGCCCCCCGCGGGGCTCCATTCACCAAGAAGAGCGCTGTTTGTGCAAAGCATGGCATGTGGAAGTAGTTGGTGGTGATACCAGAACATCCCCGCCAACTGCTTCCTGGTGGCCCATCTTGGCCCAAGGTAAAGCTGCTCTGCTCGCCCCACTGACTGACAGCCCATAGAGATCCCAGCTGCAGCCACAGGCAATATGCTTACCCTGCTGGTGCGGGGCCCCCTGAAGCGCAGGGCCCGATGTGATGACATTGGTCACATTGGCTTAAAGCTGGCCCTGGGGTGAACTGTATGTGTTAGGGTTTGATTGCTTCAAGACTGATAGAAATCTTTGGTGAAATGAATATCCAAGAAGGTCTATATAACTAAAAAGTGAGGGGAGACAAGATTTTACTATTTTGGCCAGAGGTTGTATGACTCCCCCTTAATGCATCACCTGATGTGGTCTCCATCACCTGCACCTCCCACACTCCCCTAGCGATGTCACTGATCCTATTGGAGGATCCAAGGGCAGGAGGTGTGGACTGATGGTTGAGCTGCTGGTACTGCTTGAAGCTGAGCAGGAAAATCTGCGGTTTGCTTTTGGATGGGAGACGAATGCCAGGCTGTGAGAAGCTGCAGTACCTGTGATGGCAGAACAGAGTCGCTGTGGAGCTGATTAGCTCACCGCAAGTGAGAGTTGTGGGCCAGCCGGCAAAGAAGGGAATTACGACCTTGAGGACCTGTCCAGGCTTGACTTGCGATTGCCTGCTGAGGCTTGATTGCAGGCAGCCAAAGGAGAGACCCACACTGTGAAGGCAACTGTCTGAGCCTGAGGATTGGCAGATCAAAAGAATACTGTAGATGTGTTAAAAAAAAAACCCATTAAAAAAAATGGTGGTTTAGACTAGCCTGCTCATGTAAGCCACCTTGGGCATTTGCTTCGGCATGGGAAAGGCGGGGTATAAATTTTTCAAATAAATAAATAAATAAATATTGCTGTTCTGATGTGCCTACATTTATTTATTTTATTTATTTTATTTATTATTAGATTTGTACCCCGCCTTATTGTGCCCGAAGGCACCCACTGCTTTGTTATAGTTCTCATATGGCTCATTTGAAACGGAAGTGCACGATCCTAGGGGCCTCCTTCCCTTTTATCGCATGGTTCCCAGTGAAGTCCTTCAGTACCAGGGAATTGTTCAATTACTTCAGCATTTTGGATGGAAATGGGTCGGACTCATGACTTCTGACGATGATGGCGGAGAACACTTTTTGAAGTCCTTCGAGCCGATGCTTTCCAAGGGCGGGATTTGTTCTGCCTTCACAAATAAATCTCCAAACCACATCCATTTCTTTCGCATCGGTGAAATGAACAACTACATCGTGAACAGCATTCCTGCTTTTAGAGACAGCAAAGCCAAGGCAGTTGTGGTGTATGGGGGCGGTGCAACCGTAAGGTGGCTGGCAGCCATTCTATGGGGGGCAAATTCAGATCCTGAATATCAAAGCAAAACGTCTGCTTCCAAGGTGTGGGTTACGACAGCACAACTTGATTATGCCTTCTTGGTTTTGCAAAGGAGCTGGAACATCAACATGTTCCATGGTGCTATTTCCTTCACCATTCATTCAAATGAAATTGTTGGCTTCCAAAAATTTCTTCGACTTATAAACCCTTCTAGGGCAAGAGAAGATGGCTTTGTTACAGATTTCTGGGAACAAGCATTTGATTGCTTTCTGCCCAGGTCTAGTTCACCAGCAAACCCCGACGACACATGTACAGGGAAGGAGAAGCTGGAGAATCTCCCGGGGCCATTTTTTGAAATGAGCATGACTGGCCACAGCTACAGCATCTACAATGCTGTCTATGCTGTGGCACATGCCTTGGATGCCATATACACATCTAGAGTGACCAAAAGAAGAATGGAGGATGGAGGCAAACTAACCTTGGTGAATGTGGAGCCCTGGCAGGTAATAATCCCTAAAGGTGTGTGTTCATTTTTGGAATGGAGAGTTGTTTGAAATGACCATCTTTCTACTTCATTCTTTGTCCCCCAAGCTCCACTCGTGGATTCAGGGTATTTCGTTCAACAACAGTGCCACTGATGAAGTTAGATTTAATAAGCATGGTGAATTAGAAGTTGGATTTGATATTACAAACTTGGTCACTTTCCCAAATAACTCCTACACGAGAGTGAAAGTGGGAAGACTGGATCCTCAAGTCCTCGTAGGGGAAGAGTTCACCATCGATGAGGACAGAATCCAATGGCACAGAGACTTGATCCAGGTGGGAAAAATAACCTCATTATGAACAGAAATGTATAACATCCACTGAAAAATGTGTGTTATAGATGTCAGGCCAACGCAAGGAAGTCTTACCTATCTTTTATAGTTAAGGACTAGGCTTTAGAATCCACTTGGTCTTCAGTCCCTCAGTTGGTAAGTGCCTGTAATCAGCTGTGGAACAAGCGATGTGCTAGCGCATCTAACGTAGGAACTTGAACAAAACTGTTTTATTCTCACTTTATGATTGCTCCTCATAACTTTCTCAAATTGGGGGTTTCAAAGTGTTTCCTCTGCACAGGGCCTTCAAACAGTTTACCCCAACTTGAGCTGTGCTGCTTGAAAGAATAAGGGTCTAGCTTGTCATAGGATGAGCAGAAGTAATTAGTGGAGCTTCTGCGGCAACCTGCTCATTTTATGAGCATTTTATGAGCTCATTTTATGAGTTCAATAGCTGATTCCCCCCCCTTCCAGGATCTACACAGTTCAAACAGGAAAACCCTTCCTGAAAACCCCTCCTGAAGGCTGAAGTTACTGAAACAATAGCTGGCCAGCTAATCACAGAGTGAGCCAATGTAATTAGCTGAGCTTCTGCAAAAGGCAGCTCAATGCAACATATGAGGGTGTTGTGTTTTTTTCCTGAAGCTGCTTACATGTCATTCCAGGGTCAAGGAGACCTAACCTGAGGTCATGCTCTGCTAGATCCTGCAAGAGCTGGGACTGTTTGCAGAGAAAAAAGCTGAATTTTCAGGGAAAATTTCCCTGTGCAAATCCAATTTCTGAATATGATTTCCATTAGAATCAATGGATCAGGACTGCGGAGAATAAAGAACGTGCACACAGAAATGGTCTCCGTTAGATGCCTTTTCACATTGCTGCTGCTTCAGGTATATGGAAACTCCTTGAATTTGTCCTGAAGGCATATCTCCCATCTCAGAGGTCCTTTTAAACTGTAGCAAAAATGCGCCTGTGGCAGCGTTGCGTAAATGCATCTCTGGGTGATTATGGGTTTTAAAGCAGTGTAGTTGTTAAAGAAGTGATACGGTGGTGCCCCCCCCCTTAGGAGCCATGGACACTTTATAACTGTGCCAAGTAACCTGATGGTCCATTAAGTCTGCTCAAAGCCTGGACATTTTCATTTTGTTCCATTTGCATGATGTTTGTAAGATTTCATTTTTAAGATGTTTCGGAGAGTAATGTTTTCCTACCACTTGATGAAACAACTGAGAAGTTGCAGCTGTTATGATTCCACATCATCTTTCACTTGATTGTTGCCAAATCACCACTTAAAGCAAAATTTCCCCAACATTTGTTAAGGGGAACAAATAATAAACTTCCTGGTTTTTTTCCCCTCTGTCTTAAAACAGATACCCCCTTCGTCGCTCTGCAATGAAAACTGCCCTCCAGGTTACAGCAGGAAAAAGAAGGAGGGGAAGAAATTCTGTTGCTATGATTGTGCTCCTTGTCCAGAAGGGAAGATCTCAACCCAGAATGGTAGCTGAGGCATAAACGTAACTCACTCAGGGCCGGCTCTAGCAGTAGCGGGGCCCAATGTGAGGCATTCCTATGGGGCCCCCAACCCTCCCTGCAGGGCCCCCCACTAACCAAGAAGAGCGCTGTTCGTGCCATGTTCAAAGCATGGCATGTGGAAGTAGTTGGTGGTGATACCATCACATCACTGCCAACTGCTTCCAGGTGGCCCATTTGGGGCTGTTCAGAGGCAGAGGCAGGTGGGAGAGACCAAGGTAAAGCTGCTTTGCTCGCCCCACTGACTTACAGCCCATAGAGATCCCAGCTGCAGCCACAGGCAATATGCGCGCCCTGCTGGTGTGGGGCCCCCTGAAGTGCGGGGCCCAATGTGACGACATTGGTCACAATGGCTTAAAGCCTGCCCTGAACTCACTGTAAGGGCCCAATCCTATCTAATTTTCCAGCACCGGTACAGCCACAATGCAGCCTCGAGGTTAGGGAACAAATGTCCCCTTACACTGATGATATTACATATCTTTAAAGATATGCCACAGTTTCCTGGCAGCACAGAAATGCCTTAGACAAAAGTCTTCCCTGAAAGGGTAAGTTTTGAAGACACTTATGGTGGTGATGGCATTTGGCCTAAATGCCAAAATTAAAAGAGGACTGGACAAATTTCTGGAGGAAAAGTCAATTGTGGGCTATAGGCCATAATGGGTGGTACAATCTCCTTACATTAGTAGTAGGCTACTTCAGAATGCCAGCTGCAAGAGGGTGTTGTCTTGTGTGCTTCCTGAGGCACCTGGTGGGCCACTGTGAGATGTAGGAAGCTGACCTAGATGGGTCTTGGCTTGATCCAGCAGGGCTCTTCTTTTGTTCTTATGAAAACATCAGGTTTCTTTCCTGGAAACTCTTGTTGAGGAATATTATGTATGCAATTCGTTACCAGTGAAATTTCCAAGTCATGGGCTATGTAGTGATTTGAAGATGTTCTTCTTATTGCTGAGAACCATTGAAATAGCGTTAAACTAGGCACATGTCTTCTTTCAGAAACTGATTATTGCAACAGTTGCCCAGAAGATCACTTTCCAAACAAGGGCCAAGATCAATGCATCCCCAAGATCCCAAACTTCCTCTCTTTCGATGAACCCTTGGGTATTGCTTTAGCTGTGTTGGCTGTTTTCGGTTCTCTGATCACAGCTTTGGTGTTTGGAATCTTCATTGTGCAGAGAGATACTCCCATCGTCAAAGCCAACAACCGCAGCCTCACCTACCTTCTCCTCATCTCCCTCCTTCTTTGCTTCCTTTGTTCCTTGTTCTTCATTGGAGAGCCAAATGTGATGACCTGCCTCCTCCGGCAAACAGCCTTTGGCATCATCTTCTCCATTGCTGTCTCTTCTGTGTTGGCCAAAACGGTTACTGTGGTTGTGGCGTTCATGGCCTCCAAGCCAGGCAATATTTTTCAGAAATGGGTAGGGAAGAGATTGGCGCACTCTGTTGTATGGTCTTGCTCCCTTTTTCAAGTAGGGATTTGTGCTGTTTGGCTGGGGACTTCACCCCCATTCCCAGCTCTGGACATGCACTCATTACCTGGAGAAATCATTTTAGAATGCAATGAAGGATCAGTTGCCATGTTTTACAGTGTCCTGGGCTACATGGGCTTCCTAGCCATCATCAGCTTCACTGTGGCTTTCCTAGCCAGGAAGTTGCCTGACAGTTTCAACGAAGCCAGGTTCATCACCTTCAGCATGCTGGTCTTCTGCAGTGTTTGGTTGTCCTTTGTTCCAGCTTACCTGAGCAGTAAAGGAAGATCCATGGTGGTTGTGGAGATCTTCTCCCTCTTAGCCTCCAGTGCTGGGCTGTTGGGCTGCATCTTTTTCCCCAAATGCTTCATTATTGTGTTGAGGCCTGATCTGAACCAAAGGGAGCAGCTCTTCAGAAGAAATAAGCAGATTATCTAATCATCTACATTGCCCATCCTCTGTGCTTTGCTTCTGAGAAGAAAAAAATTCTGGTAAAAAAGGCTGATCTTCCTTAGGATTAGAGAGCTAAGAGCTCTTAGCTTAAGTTGTAAATTAAGTTGTAAATTGAGTTGTAAATTGTAAGTTGTAAGTTGTAATCTTAAGTTGTAAATTGAGCTGGAAAAATGATGGATTTTTCAGAGGCCACTGGATGTTTTTGAAATTAAACTTGAACTTTCAAAATTATGTTTTGATCACTTGGAAACTGTTCAACATTTTTTCTATTTTTTCCCTAGGTTTAACTGTGAATGTGTGCATATCCTGAAATATACATTGCTATGTATAGTGCACATGCACCCAAGTACTCATGTATACTAGTACTTGAACTGGTGGCTCATCAGAAATGGGCACTTATGAGGTTAATTAAGATTAAACTCTAAGAAGAATCATTGCAATCTACAAAGGGGTTACTGCAATAAAACTGATGACTTAATTGCAAAAAAAAAAAAGTGGGAAAAATTGATAACACTATAAACACAACCGAGCCTGCAATCCTGTACATAATCACCTGGTAATAAGTCCTGTTGAAATCAATGATGCTAACTCCTGAGTAGACAGGCATAGGATTGTGCAGTGAGAGTGAGAGGTGTTAGGCACACCTCATTAAAGCAACAGACAGACCACAGATCTTTTCAAAAGTCAAGCAGCCTTTATTTCAGCTTATGCATGCTGGGCGGTTGAGGAACTTCTGTCTGAAGCTCAAACGTGCCCTTCTGATGGGAGAGTTCCTCTTTTTATACCATATCTTAGCAAAGTACAGAACAGTTCAGCAATTTGCAATATGCGTGTTTAAACTTTAGCAAGACACAAGAATCATTGGCAACTCAAAAGGGAGGGGGAAAAAGAGGAAGAAGGGGATTCAGCAAAAACTTAAACTGCAAAATATTTTGCTTAAAGCATCTTTTTCAACCAGAGTGTTCCAGTTGGGATTCTTTGCGTTTCAGCATAATTCTAGCAGAGTACAGGAAATATCTGCAAGATAAGAACTATTTACAGCCCTTAGCAAGTCTCTTTGGCTTGAACTGGGTATGTGGTTTTGCCACTTCCTCTAACAACGAACAAAGGTTATACTACAGTCATTTCAAAATTTTCCACTTTATGTGCAAAGCTTACTGGGGGAAAGGAGGAGTGGGTGACAATGGACAAAGTTCCTGAGCATACACGGAGCACATTTGTTTTAATCAGAATTCCCAGAAGCATAGGTGTGCAGCTCCCACAGATGGCCAGCCAAGTCCCTTGTGCCAACCCAGGAGTGTTGTGAATGTGCTGTAAACCACACTGATACCTTTGAGGGTCAGCTGAGTCAGTGCACAGCACACAGCGGGCTGCTTGAATTTGCACCAGCAATTTCCCTGGCACAGATCCACGTAGCCCCATAGGGACAGCTGCCACGTGTCAAGGGGTAAGGGGAAATATATTCCCTTATACCGAGTTACATGGCAGCCACCTCCTAAATTACACTAGATTGGGTACAGGCCACTTGGCCTGCCTGTTCTAGCACAGGTTAGGATTGGGCTGCCCTGAAAATAAACATCACCACTCATACAAATAATTAGAGCACAAGCCTAACCCAGAGTTAGGCTGGCATCGTTAGACCAGCAAAGTGTGGCCGGCACAAGGGCCACCACAAAGCACGTTTGGACCACTCTCGGACTCAGGAAGGATGGCGCATGTCTGTGTGTTGGCCTCTCTGACTCCGAGAGTGGTCCAAACATACTTTACAGTGGCCCTTGTTCCGGTCAAACTTTGCTGGCCTAACTGTGCCAGCCTAGCTCCTGGTTAGGACTGTGCCCTGAATGTAGCCATGAGAAAGGCTGCAAGCCTATGAACACTAACTTGGGGGTAGGTTCCATTGAGCTCAGTGTGATTCTGTTTAACTGTGCCGGCCTAACTCCAGGTGAGGATTGCGCCCTTGTGCTGAGCCCAAGTGTTCCCACCTCCTATTACTAAGGGACTGGGAATTACTTTCAGACAAGAAACAAATATGCTCCTGCAGTGCCACATAGATTGCTATGCTCTGGGGACAATGAGCCATGCAATTATCTCCAACTGTTGTGATTAATCCACCCTGACAATGGCCAGAAGGCTTTACTGAAGCCAGCACCCACTGCCATAACAAACAATAAAAGCACAGTTGTGCTGTTTTACTGCTCATCGGCAGAGCCCAGGGCTCTCTAATGCAAGGAGATGTAATGAAGATTGAGAATGGATGGTTGAGGGGCTACTGTACGAAGGGAAGCCAACTGGTTTTGTCAGATTCGTGCCCGACTCAGGATGCCGGATTCAGTTTTGCTGCTGCTATTCCTAGTATTGCTGCTGCCACCACCTCTCTCTGAGGCCAAGCGATTCCCTGCTCTGTGTTGCACACAGGATCCCTTCCACACCCAGCACCAATATTACCAGCCAGGAGACTATGTCATCGGTGGGATCACGTCTCAGCTCTTTGCTCCTTCCCTGTCCCTTCTCTTCAGCGAGGACCCCCAGACGATTGTTACAGAAGACCATGAGTAAGGCAGCCATCTCTTTCTTCTGCCAGTCTACGCCAGCAGTTCTCAACCTGTGTGTCGGGACCCAATGGGACATGACCTGATTTCTAGGAGGGCCCCACAGAGGCCTCCAAAGAACACACAGGTGATGGAAAGAGCAGATAACTAATTGCCTCAAGCCCTGGGGCTATTCGAAAATCAGGTAGCTGCAGGGGCGGACCTAGTCAAAATGGCGCCCGGGGCACCCAATAGAAGTGCGCCCCCATGGGAGCCCAGGTCTGCCCACTAGAAGCAGCTGCGGGTAGACCGGGGCTCCGGAGCCCAGATCTACTTGTGGCCGTTTCTAATGGGTAGATCTGGGCTCTGGAGCCCAAGTCTACCCATGCAATGTTGCGGGGGCCACTGGCGCCCCCTTAGACTGCCCCAAGATGGCGCCCAGGGCTCATGCCCCCCTGCCCTCCTAGATCCACCACTCGGTAGCTGCTAACTGCCCTGTCAGGAACTGAGCTCTTGCAGTTTGCAAGCTTGTGTAAATATAGGGAGATAAATGTTTGAGCTTCTTTTTTTCTGGTTTGTTTCTTTCCAAGTCCAATGACAGGTGGTGGGAATGGGTGAAGGCTGAAGGTGCAATCCTAACCTGGAGTTTGGCCAGCACAAAGGCACTGTAAAGTTTGCTTGGACCACTCTTGGAGTCAGAGAGGCCCGCACACAGACATGCACCATCCTCCCTGACTCCGCAAGTGGTTCAAACATATTGCACGGTGTCCCTTGTGCCAGCCAAACTTTGCTGGCCTAACGGTGCTGGCCTAACTCCAGGTTCGGATTGTGCTCTGAGTCATATAACTAAGCCTCTCAAGCATTGAGGCTATTCATTAGGGCTGTCTCACTGTGATAAATTGATCCTCTCTTTCTCTCTCTCTCTCTCTCTCTCTCTCTCTCTCTCTCTCTCTCTCTCTTGCAAATACATATTACTTTAAAATAAATTAAAAAGGTTTAGAACCACTGGATAGATGAAAAAAAAAATCACCACAATTATATGACAGATCATCAAAGCAATGCCACCAGACTCCTCATTGCTGAAATGTGATTCTGGCAAATTTCCAGATCGTAGCAACGTTCTTTCAATTTTCACAACACACATTTCCCAACATTTTAACTGCTGTTAACTTTTTCAACAATGCAGAAGAACATTTTCTGATACATTCTACATAGGAATAAAAGTGATATAACATGTAGTCAATGCTACAGCAAGTCAGCTATCAGCTGTCAGATCCTATTGTACACTGACCAACTCCTTCCCAAATAAGTCCCATTGCCTGCTATTATAAAATTGCAGGATGCCACATGCCAATGTTGAATAGCAAATATTCTACAAATATCCTTCCCCTTTCCCTGACCTGGGGTGTATTACAAACATGCATGCTCCAATTTGAGAATTCACCTAAAGATTTTCCTACTTATAGTTGAACAAGAGTTAAGGGGCAATAGTCTACTACATACTTTTAAAAAGTATAAGATCAGTATTGATAAATCAATCATCTATGAAAGCGGTTAGAATTTATTTTTTTAACGATGTGGACATTTTGTCCACTGAAATTAAAGTAATGCATAGGTGGGATTATTTACAGTATAGCATACTCTGCAGTGGATAGTTCGCCAGTAGCAATCAAGTTATGAAGTTAGAAGTTCCATATGTAAGCTACAACTTCCATATTTTTGCATCTTTTGTTCTAGTATACTGACAAAGAACTACCAGCACATTTTATCATTGGTGTATGCAGTGAAGGTAATCAATGAGAATGCCGAGATTTTACCCAATGTCACCTTGGGGTTCCACATCTATGAAAATTATTACAATGCAAGGATGAGCTATCAGAATACCTTCAACATTCTCTCTCGTCATAAGAAGACTGTGCCCAATTATAAGTGTGATGCTGAGAAAAACGTAATCGCTGTCATTGGGGGGCTTGACTCTGAAACCTCTCTCCATATGGCCACCATCTTGGGCATCTACAAGATGCCACAGGTAAGATGAGAATGCAAGGAATGACAAATTCACAACCATGGCACATTATAAGTCCTTGCGCTAGATCTTCTGGTATAATCCGATACACATCCTGTGCTGGTAGAGGGAGCAGAGGGAGCACTCCTCAGGGAGCACTCAAGACACAAGTTTCTTGCTTCCTCCCCTGAATCTGGCTTTGAGGCATCTGGTGGGCCACTGTGAGATACAGGAAGCTGGACTAGAAGGGCCTTTGCCAGATCCAGCAGGGCTGTTCTTATGTTTTTATGTTCTGAGCAACCTATTACACATGCACACCCCACCCCCATTGAAGACACCAGACTATGGGTTAGGTTTAGCTTTATTCCTTTTCTTCTTTTTCAACCTGTGTGATTCTTGAGAAAAAGAAAAAAAAACCCTATGAAAATGTGAGAACAAAACGTTCTCAACTGTCTTCTCTGTTCTGAGTTCTCTCCTAGAGAGAATGTTCACAAGAATGTTTGATGTGCTCTCCCAATGAAAACATTCTTTCACATTCCATTAAGCAAGTATCACACAGTCTCAGAGCCCAATTCTATCCAGCACAAAGCATTCATCTCCTTACCCTGAGTAAGCCCCAGCCTGTCCAATGAGACTTCTCAAGTCTGTGCCAGCATTGGTACAAGCTCGAGAAGCCTCTTACTGGTCTTCAACCATGGGAGGGGGGATAGAGGAGGCTGCCGGTCCCAACGCTGACACTAGGGCAGGATAGGATTGGTGTGACGTCCATCTCGGGGGCAGGACCGATGCTCCAGATCTTGAAGGGCTGGGGGTGGTGGCCTGTGGGTCCCTAGAAGGTCCAAACCGGCACAAATAATCCATCTCAGCCTTTGGGGGTCTTTTCACAGCATACTTTAATTGGGTTAGTGCCTTCACATTCATTGGGCCCTGTTACATCACAGGGTCCCGGGATAGTTCAGAAAGAGTGGTGTCGGCGCCCCACACCCCCACACCCCCTGTCTCTGCTGGCCATCTCTTTGGCCAAAGGGGTGGACAAAGGTTGTGTTGGCTTCTGGGAGGCGTCCTGGTGGGTGGATCCTGAGCCTATGCTGCATACAGGAGCCCCCTTAGTTGAGGTCTGGCATTGCCACGGCGCTGGGATCACCCACGGCAGGGTCATTGAGAGGGGGGCTGGACCCGGTCTCACCATGTTCCCTGTTGGTCCCAGGGCTCTCTTGGGTGCAGGCGCCCCCAACCTTGGCCTCTGTCCTCAGTCCGTGCAGGGTTCTTGACCCGTACCCCTGAGGGGCAATGGGGTGTCCTTCTGTCCCCTTCCAGGTATGGTTCTGGTGGCCCGTAAGGGGAGGGATGGTGGCCCATAAGGGGAGGGAGATCTTCAACCTCCCTGGGCCACCCTCTCCTCGACCTTCCAGCTCGAGAGAGAGAGAGAGACCTCTCCCCAGCATGGCTGGGCTCCTTATGAGCTGCCCAGTCAGCTGGCCAGGCCCCACCCCTTCCTGGGAGGGCAGGGCTTCCCCTGGGACCTCCCCCAGGGCTGACATCATGGGTTGGTTCATTTTCATCACCTGTGCCATCTGCTTGAGGCCTTGGGAGGCCTCAACTCAGCTTGTCCTTCCCTGGTCCAGCCTGCTCCAGCCTCTGGCCTGGCAATCCAGGGAGAGGTCTTGATGGCCTCGACCCAGCACCTTGGCTGGTCCTGGGACCTCCAAGGTGACGATCGGGCAGCCTGTTTTCCATCCAGTTATAAACATCCTTCTGTTCTTCTTAAGTTCACGTGTTCCTTATTTCCTCAAGAAGTGGGTGATAAGGCCCGGCTGTCTTCCTTATACCACATGATCCCCAGTGAAGCACATCAGTATACTGGAATTGTCCATCTTCTGCAGCATTTCCAGTGGAAATGGATTGGGATCATTGCCTTGGCAGATGATAAAGGAGAAAAGTTTGCCCAGATTTTGGAATACCTGCTTTTCCTGGGTGGCATCTGCACCGCCTTCAGTGAAAGACTGCGAAGTCCTAGCAGTTTCTTGGACCTGTCTCAACTTGTCCGTGACTTCATGGACACAATAACATCCCTCAGCAAGACAACTGTCAATGTATTTGTGGTCAATGCAGAGATATTTACCACACTGAGCTTGAACTGGTTGCTGTTTTTGACAGAAATGTTTGGAATGGGCCCTGTATACAAGGTGTGGGTGATGTCAGCCCTTTGGGACTTCTCCGTGGAGGGGTATCACAGAGACCTGGATGTACAAATATTCCAGGGTGCCTTCTCTTTTGCCATTCATTCCAACAAAGTGCCAGGGTTCCAACAGTTTCTTCGGATCCTCCATCCCCATTCTGACGGAGACGGCTTCATCAGAGTCTTTTGGGAGCAGGCCTTCAACTGCCTCCTTTCAGATCCTGATGAGGGTGAGAAGCCCAAGGAAAGATGCACTGGGGTGGAGAAGCTGGACAGCCTTCCTGGACCAATTTTTGAAATGAGCATGACCAGCCAAAGCTACAGCGTCTACAATGCCATCCATTTCGTGGCGCATGCTTTAAACGCCGTTCATTCATCGAGAGCCAAGCATGGAGGGGAGGTGGCGGCACGCAAGCTAGGATCTCGGAAGGCACACTATTTGGAGGTAATGCCACATATGGGAGAAAGCACCTAGCCACTCAGTGATGCCACTTCATTAGGTTGTTCATAGGATATTGTCATTTATTCCATATGGTCTGATATGGGAGGGAAGTGGTGGCGCAGCGGGTTAAACCGCTGCTGCTGAGCTTTCTGACCGGAAGGTTGGGAGTTGAAGACTGCGCGACCGAGTGAGCTCCCATTGCTTGTCCAAGCTCCTGCCAACCTAGCGGTTCGAAAGCACCTAAAAATGCGAGTAGATAGAGGCACTTTTTCAAGTAGTGTCTTCTTATATTTATCAGGGGGAGAGCAATTGTCCCTCTTCACCCCAGCACAGTGTCTTTCTCGTGGCTGTTGCTGGTGGTGTTCACCATTCTTTTAGATTGTGAGCCCTTTTGGGACAGGGACCCATTTAACTTTAATGTTATTATTTGCCTGTAAACATCTTTGTGAACTTTGTGTTGAAAAGCGGTATATAAATACTAGTGATTGATTGATAAATAGGGACCACTTCGGTGGGAAGGGAACGGCGTTCCGTGCACTATGGCATATAGTCATGCCCGCCACATGACCACGGCAGCTTGTCCTCAGACAAACACTGGCTCTACAGGCTTAGAAACGGAGATGAGCATTGCCCCCTACAGTCGGTCATGACTAGACCATTTGGTTGCGGGGAAACCTTTACCTTTACCTGATATGGGAGGAGGTCCATCATTGGAGCAGCCCAAGTCCATGCTGGGCCACTTGTGCGCCAGTCAATTCGGCTGGCACAATTGTGGTTCTGGGCAGGAGAAGAGTGGGTGGGAGGGAGGAACTGGGTGGGGTGGGCGGGCCAGGAGGTGTGCCGGCCCATGGAGAGGGGTGGAGTTGGGATGTGGCTGTTAGGCCGCATCCAAGCCTCCGTCCCCAGGCCACGCATCCCCAATTCTGGCTGCATGGCTTGCTCGGAGCTACGCTGCTAAACAGCAGGCACCATTCTGAGAAAGCCCATTGGTGCTGCTAGTGCCTACCCCAGTGCAAGGACACGAATGTGCCCTTGCCCCAGGGAGGCTCCAGTGGCCTCCTTACTTGCACTGCATCTAAGCACAGGCCAAATGGCCTTGCCATTCCATAGCAAGTTTAGGTTGTGCCCTGAGTAGGATAGATGATCCAGTGATTGCTCTAGAGCAAGAGTCAGGAGGACAACCAGAATCAATCTCAAAGGCTGTCGGGTTCAGACATACAGGCTTGTGACCTCCTTGGGTTGGAAGAAGTGCAAAGTCCCTTTCAAAAGATTATAGATTTGCGGTGGTGACACCCCTGTGCCTGCCCCCCACTGCCTGGGGCCTGGGATGGAGGGCCTACTCAGCTACAGAGGGTCGCGGGCTGGCTGCGAGGAAGCCTGGCATTGAGCCCCAGGGGAGCTGAAGGCAGAGTGCCCAGCATGAGGAGGCCTGGCCAAACCCAGGGAACATGCAGTCATCCTGGGAAGACTCTCGGGGTGAAGGTGAGATCCTGCAGAGTCCAGGCCCAGTCTCACGAGAGTTGGGCCTGGCAACGAGACAGGAAGGGGAGGAGCTCATAAAGAGCTCAGACAGCAGAGAGGGAGGCCTCACCTCCCTGGACTGGGAAAGTGGAGGAGAGCCGGCCAGGCCAGAGGGGAAGCTCACCCCGCTCTGGCCATCACCTCACCCCAGCCTTGAAGGGGCTGACCCAGCCCCGCTCCTTTGGGGGTTCCGGAGCTCCGGCAGGCCCAGAGCTCCGGCAGGGCCAGAGGGTCTGCCCCAGCACACACAGCACCTTCTGAAGGACTACCCAAGGGGTCGGACATGGCTAACAGATGCCACCCCCCACAAGCCAATCGACCCCTTCGGCCGCTCGCAGGGCGAGCCCCACGCCAGCCCCTGACGCCTACTGAGGAGCAGGGGGCTTTGTGAGGGAACGAGCCCCCAGAGACTTGACGCAGCGCCCTGGCCAGGCACGATATGGACTGTTTGGGGAGGGCACCGTGACGTAACAGAGTCCTCATGAATGTCAAGGCCCTGGCGAGAATAAACCGCTTGGGTCGAACCTCATCCTGTCTCGCAGGTATTTCTCGCTCGGCCCCTTGCACCCCCTTGCCTGAGATGTACCGGGTGCAAGGGAGTGTACCGGGTAAAAGGGAGTGGCAACAGGATGCAAGCATCTTGTTGTCTCATGCCTTCTTGGGGCACCTGGTGGGCCGCTGTGAGACACAGGAAGCTGGACTAGATGGGCCTTTGGCCTGATCCAGCAGGGCTCTTCTTATGTTCTTATGTAACATCACACAGAGGGTTGCCACATGACCAGTGCTTCCTATGTCTGGAGCTGGAGGGAAGTCACTGCACAACAAAACACAAATGCCGCTATCACATTTTCTAAACTGCGTGTGATGCTTCCACCAGCGCCGCTCCAATGTGAGGATTCAATTTCCTGGCCCCGCACCAGGAGGGTGAATTTCCCGGGTGTGTTGCACGCAGACTGGCACTATATATCTATACACTGGCGGCCTATGGCCTTACCCGGTCTTCCCCGCTTCCTCCTCCCAGCTTCTCGGAGTCTCACCAGAGGCTTGGCATGCATCCAAGTCGTGCGCCAAGCCTTGGGAGACTCCCGGAAGCTGGAAAGAGGAAGACTATGCTGCAGATTTTCAGCCAAAGGCTCACGGACCAGCAGCGCTATAGGCCATGATGGGTTGGGCAACCTCCTTACGTTAATAGTTGGCTACTTCAGAATGCCAGGTGCAAGGGAGTGGCAACAGGATGCAAGCATCTTGTTGTCTACTGAACTCCCTTAGGCATCTGGTGGGTCACTGTGAGATACAGGAAGCTGGACTAGATGGGCCTTTGGCCTGATCCAGCAGGGCTCTTCTTGTGTTCTTATGGAGATGAGAGGTGGGCATAGCAATTCAGCTCACTCCCTAGACAGGGGTTGGTGTGGAAAATCTGAGGTTGGCAAGAGGTGCCCTTAGGTTGGAGCAAGGGTGGTGATGCCCAGGGTGGAAGTGACAATTACAGCTATCTCCTCCAGGGTAGGTGCTCCATTCTGAAGGATGGAGGAATTCCATTGAGTGTTGAAGTCAATGATAAAAGTGGTCCTCATCAAAGCTGAACTTATGTCATTTACGAAGGTTGCCTGGGCAATGTCCCTGTTTGTTCTTTTTTTGTGTGACATCCCATTGACTCTTCCTTCAGCTTCATCCTTTTCTGAGAAGCCTCTCCTTTAACAACAGTGCTGGTGACCAAGTGTCTCTTGATGAGAGTGGGGAATTGGCTGCTCCGTTCCATATTATCAACTGGCTGACCTTTCCAAATAAATCTCTCGTAAGAAGGAAAATCGGAGAACTGGATCCTCAAGCGGCACATGGCAGAGAGTTCTCTATAAACGAGAGGATCATTACTTGGCACCACGGATTTAACCAGGTAGGACTCAACTGCAAGACTGGGAGGGACACTATCTCAATCCAAAGAGATTCTTGCTCATGCCCTTCGTGAAGTTGTGAGTCCAAATCCTACCCACATTCCGTGTAAAAAAAATAAAAAATGCTTCCTCAGTTCTCTCATGTCATGGATATTTCCACTTACTACACAACTTTCCCCACCAGGAGTCTGAAGACAACATCCTTCCATGGGCCCCCTGGTGCCATAATTTAATGGAAATATCTTGTTAATTCCATGGCAAACAAGTAAAGAAAGGACACCATGATGCATAACTGATCCCTTTTTCATGGACAGGCCATGCCCATTGCGCTGTGTAATGACCCCTGCCAGCCTGGGTCCAGCAGAAAGCGGAAGGAGAGGGAGCCATTTTGTTGCTATGATTGTGCTCCTTGTCCAGAAGGCAGGACTGCAACCAAACACGGTCAGTGTCGCCATTGTGGAAAGCATATTGACACCAGGTATACACCAGGGGCGTGGTGGCACAGCGGGTTAAACTGCTGCTGCTGGGCTTTCCAACTGGAAGGTTGGGAGTTCAAGACTGCATGACGGAGTGAGCTCCCGTTGCTTGTCCCAGCTCCTGCCAACCCAGCAGTTCGAAAGCACCTACATGCAAGGAGATAAATAGGGACCACTTTGGGGGGAAGGGAACGGCGTTCCATGCGCTACGGCGTAGACTCATGCCGGCCACATGACCACAGAACCTTGTCCTCGGACAAAACGCCGGCTCTACAGGCTAAGAAACGGAGATGAGCACCACCTCCTACAGTCGGTCACGACTAGACCATTTGGTCATGGGGAAACCTTTACCTTTATCTTTTAATACACCAGGTATAGAAGTATAGCACAGGTGCTGCTTATGTTCCTGGTGATGCCTAATGCCTAGGAGTTCTGCTGTTGTTGTTGTGGTTAACTGCTTTTTCAGCCCAATCCTAAGCTGCGCTGGAGCAGGCAGGCTGATGGGCCTGCACTGCATCCAACGCAGTTTCCAAGGTGACTGGAGCTTCCCCAGTGGCATATGTTTGGCTGGCACAAGGGCCACCCTTAATAGGGTTACCAGATCCAAACTGGGACAGAGAGCCTCGACCTGTAACTATTGTACAGAAGAGGGCATTTGGGCAGGTGCAGCTCAGCATGGAAGGGTTTCAAAAGCTGCACCTGCTCAAAGGCCCTCTTCTGTACAATGGCTATACGGTCGAGGCTCTCTGTCCCAGTTTGCATGTACCTGGTGAGGCCTAATGCCAAACTCCGTCCCAGATTGGATCTGGTAACAATTAAGAACTGCTCCCTCTTTGGCAATATTTCAGCAGGGGTTGAAGCCTTTTTTATTTAAACAAGCCTTTAATTGTTGACAGGCTGGCTGGCATTTTATATTCTCTTCTTTACGTTGGATCCACGGGGCTTGCTGTTTTAAATTTTAACTGTTTTAAATATTGTTTTTAACATTATTTTTAATGGTTAAACATTGTGTTTTATTGTATTTTTAATGTCGTAAGCCGCCTTGGGTGCCCATGGGGCAGAAACACGGGATAGAAATATAATAATAATAATAATAATAATAATAATAATAATAATAATAATAATAATAACAACAACAACAACAACAACAACAATAACAACAACAACAACAACAACAACCCTAACCATAAAGTATGTTTGGACCACTCGGAGTCAGAGAGACCAACACATAAATGTGCACCATCCTCCCTGACTCCAAGAGTGGTCCAAACGCGCTTTACGGTGGCCCTTGCGCCGGCCAAACTGTGCTGGCCTAACTCCAGGTTAGGATTGCGCCCTAAGACAGTCAGGCACGGTTACATCCAAGTCTCCTGGCCATTTTGCTGGCATTGTGTTCTGCTTTGCCTGGCCCTGCGTAAGAGCAAGGGATATTTGCCTACTCATACAGCTCAGTTTCATGTTCAACGAGGTTCAATACATTTCCTTGTAAGCTTGGAGTGGGGACCTTCTCAAGTGTTTGTGGCAAACCATTCTGATGGTGCTGTGTTCTACTGAGGCTGCACATTGAAGAAGACTGAGGTATCTTCACCTACTTCCAAGTAAACATGCACTTGCAGCTTAGTCACACTCCCCATAGGACTTCATATGAGTTTCTTGCCAGCTATCAGCCTGCCAGTTTCAGCTTTACAACCCACCACAAGTGGGTTGCAACCCACAGCTTGGGAAACACTGGACTAGATACTATTATGGGGTCCTATTATGCCAAATGAAAGAATAATTTTCAGGGCGCAATCCTAACCTGGAATTAGGCTGGCACTGTTAGGCCAGCAAAGATTGGCTAGCAGAAGGGCCACCATAAATAATGTTTGGGCCACTCTCGCAGTCAGAGAGGCCAGCACACAGACATGTACCATCCTCCTTGACACCGAGAGTGGTCCAAACAAGTTTTTGGGTGGCCCTTATGCCAACCAAATTTTGTTGTCTTAACTGTGCTGGCATAACTCCAGGTTAGGATTGCGCTCTGAATGAAGAAACATATTGAATCCGAATTTATTTATTTTTTTGAAGCACACCAATAGGAATAACATAACTTGTCTTCTTTTTAAGATATGGATATTTGTTTGATGTGCCCAGAAGATCAGTATCCTAACAAGGAAAGAAATCAATGCCTTCCTAAGAAGCTAAACTTCCTCTCTTATGACGAGCCACTGGGTATCAGTTTGGCTGTCTCGGCAATTTCTCTTTCTCTGATTACTACATTGGTGTTTGGACTCTTGATAAAACATCAGAATACGCCCATTGTGAAAGCCAACAACCGGAATCTCAGCTATTCTCTGCTCGCCTCCCTCCTGCTCTGCTTCCTTTGCTGCTTGCTGTTCATTGGCCGGCCTCAACCATTGACCTGTTATATACGACAAACTGCTTTCGGAGTCATTTTCTCTGTAGCCATTTCTTCTGTCTTGGCAAAGACCATCACGGTGGTCCTGGCTTTCATGGCCACTAAGCCGGGAACCAAGATGAGGAAATGGGTAGGGAAAAGACTTGCCAACTCTGTGGTTTTGTGCTGCTCAGTGATTCAAGCAAGTATTTCCATGGTATGGCTGTGTACTGACCCTCCCTTTCCTGATGTTGACATGCATTCCTTGCTTGAAGAAATTGTGCTGGAATGCAATGAAGGATCCAGTAACATATTCTATTGTATGTTGGGGTACATGGGGTGTCTGGCTCTCGTCAGCTTCATTGTGGCCTTCTTTGCTAGGAAGCTTCCTGATACGTTTAATGAAGCCAAGTTCATCACTTTCAGCATGTTGGTGTTTTGCAGTGTGTGGGTGTCTTTCGTTCCAACCTATCTAAGCACCAACGGGAAAAACATGGTGGCCGTGGAGATCTTCTCCATCTTGGCCTCCAGTGCTGGGCTACTGGGCTGCATCTTTCTCCCAAAATGTTATATAATTATGTTGAGACCCGAATTGAACAGCAAAGAACAGTTCATAAGAGGTAACAAGAAGGAAAGAACTCTTTGAAATAGAAGAACATAAGAACAGCCCTGCTGGATCAGGCCAAGGCCCATCTTGTCCAGCTTCCTGTATCTCACTGTGTAGTGTGTAATTTTCCATATGTCTGGAATTGTCTTGGTTTCCCCTTCAGAATTTAGCCTTCTGACCCAGTTTCCCATGGATCCAAGTTGTCTGCGGGCGGGTGCAGAAAAGACAACGATGCCCAAGTGTTTAGAAATAGCCAGGGTGGAAGAAAAGACACCCATTGTGGCAATGAGGAATTGTGGTGAAAATTAGAGTCAGTTCAAATACGCATGCACATCATTGGAAAATCTATAGCTCTATATCAATGGGGAGTGGGGGTCCCAGAAAATTCCATCTTTGTGCCTTCATCACAGCTTGACCACCTGATCTTATTGGCCAATCAATGTCCAGCATTGACATATGGCTGTTTTGTTTCCTGCAAAAGTGTATTCTGCTAGGTGTTCCTTTAATGTGCTTCTCTACACAAAATACCAATATTGTCATCAAAGGCGCACCCGTTCTTGGTGGGATTGACTCTTAGATCTTCTCCAGCTTTATGAGTGCATCTATCACCAAACACGCCAAAATAAATTGGTTGGGAAATAACTTCTGGTCCTACCACTCACTGGTTCAGGTTATAATGACCACAACCACACAATGTAAATAAACAAATGTCTGAAAATCAGTGCGTGTAATAGGTTATGTTGGCAAAGTAATTAGGAGGAAGTATTTTAGACTGAATAAAAATCGCAAATATGCTTCCCTATACAGAATATATCTTCCTTTATAATTCCTAGAACTAAATTCCAACCAATTTCACACATAACATTAAATCAAATCATTCTTTATTACGGTTGAAGACCAGCCAATTACAAAAACAATATTTAAAAAAATATGTACAAGTTAAAACAGTTCAAGGGCTCAAAAGCAAGTACAGGTAATGTGTACAGTTTTAAAAACTGGAAAATAAACCTCAGTTAACTCAGGGGCATTGCAATCTTAACATAAGAAGAAGAGCCCTGCTGAATCAGGCCAAAGGCCCACTTAGTCCAGCTTCCTGTATCTCACAGTGGCCCACCATATGCCTCAGAGTGCACACAGCGAGATGCCTACATTCTTAGCAGCTTCCCCTTAGCACCTGGCCCTTAGCACTCATCACTGCCTGTAGTGTGTGATGGACTTTTCCTCCATGAATCTGTCCAAGTCCCTTTTAAAGGCACCTAGGGCCAAGTTCCACAGATTAATTACTTGCTGGGTAAAACAGCATTTCCTTTTATCCATTCTTACTCTCCCAACACTCAATTTTATTGGATGTCCCCTGGTCCTGGTGTGAGAGAGGGAAAAGAACATCCCTCTATCCACTCTATCAATCCCATGCATAATACAAAACGTCCTCCCTGTGCCATCCTCCCTGACTCCAAGAGTGGTCCAAACGTGCTTTACGGTGGCCCTCGTACTGACCAAACTTTGCTGGCTTAATTTATGCCATCCTAACTCTGGGTTAGGATTGCGCTCTGAAATCAGATGGGAAAACAAAGCAAAACATGTTTTGGTCCAAGTTTTTTTTTTTTTTTTTTTTTTTTTGCCTATAGCGCCACATTGATTGTAGGGTCTGTAAACCATGCAATTATTCACAGTATTGTGATTTCCGATCTGTCTCAGCAATGCCCGCAAGGCTATCTGAGACCATGTACATATGTAGTAGGTCTTGAATACTGGAGGATATAATCTTGGCTGATTATGCAAGGAGATTCCAGGAGATACTTTGTGAAGAGAAACTGATTTTGCTTTTTTTCTCAAGATGGAAGATTCCTGGTGGTTTCTGCTCTTTCTGACATTGCTGCTCTTCTTGCTTCAGTCTGCTTCACATCCTTCTATGTGCATCATGAATGGCCCCATCCACCTCCAACACCAGTATTACCAGCCAGGGGACTTTGTCATTGGCGGAATCACTTCTCAGCTCTTTTCTACTTCCTTCTCAACAATCTACTTCGATCAGGACCCCCAGACCGTTGCTTTGGAGGACCTTAAGTAAGGGAGGCAGTTTTGACAGACATTTGAACCCCCCAAAATGTTTAGCGTTGGTTGCCTTTCCATGTCTTTCATGCAGAATGTGGTCAGAATGAATACAGTGATTTGGTATAAAAGAGGGTAAAGGCTATTCAGGGAATCCACTAAAGGAATTCATGATTCTCCGCTTTTACAAAATGAGCAGGCTATCATATTCATTGCGAGATGATAGTTGCCATGCTCAGAAAGTACAGAATATAAAATAGATGAAGCATAATGTTGACTCAATACAAAGCTTGACCGTTTTGTCCCCAGTTCAGAATGCACATTTTCATGCTGAAATGTGAACCAAAAAGGTTCCATGTGTTTGCTAGTTGGTTTGCCTTTCATGTATTCCATGCAGTGCTGTCAGAACGAATACATGGATTGGGTCTAAAATAGGATAGAGGCTGTTTAAGCCATCTGCCAGTTCCGACGGTATACTGAACCACTGGTTGCAATACAGCACTGGCACGAGTTGACTGCTGCTCACCTAATATGGTTAGGTGTCAAATGCTGAGGCTGAACATCAATCATTCTCTGCATATCTACATTTCAAGAGAAAATCCACCATGCTATTATTTGCCTTGTAAATGAAGGCTTTGCTGTATATGAACACAGCAGTTTACTAAAGTTCTTTAATTCGCACACACACATCAGAGAGAGAGAGAGAGAGAGAGAGAGAGAGAGAGAGAGAGAGAGAGAACTCTATTTACCATTTAAATGGTCAATAGGCTGTGTGTATCTGTAAGTCCAGTATTAGTCTGCTTGTAGCAGACCCGAACAGCAAACAGAGGATTGAACCAGTGAACGATGAACCATGGCAGAAATCCAAGGACTGACATGGCGCTCAGGGTACGATCCTTAACTGTGCTGGAACAGGCCGTCCAGAGCAGCTTGGCCGCAGGCTGGAGCCTCCACGGGGCAAGGGCACCTTCGTCCTGAACTTGGCTGGAGCAGGAGCAGTGCAGTGGGTGCTTGTGTCAGGGCTGTGGGGTCAACACAGACGCCTGCATCGGTGCCGCGCCAGAAGTGCTGGTGTGCAGGTGCTTTATGACCATGTGTGATAGTGTTCGGTCAGCGCAAGTAGCTTGTGTGTTGCTGTTGGATTGCACTGCCCAATACAGACACCGAACGTCCTCAGTCAGGTGCAGATATTTTCCATGACTCTTAGAATCTTATATGGCTCTTAGAATATGCCACATAATGTTCCATAACATCTGAATTTTAACGAATCGAAAATCGAAGACTGGCTGTGATATTACTGTTTTCAGTAATTTCATTGTTGTTCAGTCACTAAGTCGTGTCCGACTCTTTGCGACCCCCTGGACCACAGCACGCCAGGCCTCCCTGTCCTCTACTAGCTTCTGGAGTTTGCCCAATTTCATGTTCATCGCTTCGGTGACACTATCTAACCATCTCATCCTCTGCCGCCCCCTTCTCCTTTTGCCTTCAATCTTTCCCAGCATGAGAGTCTTTTCTAAAGAGTCCTCTCTTCTCATGAGGTGGACAAAGTATTTGAGAGTCCTCTCTTCTCATGAGGTGGACACACTTCAGCTTCAGTGTTTGTCCGTCCAGGGAGCCATCAGGCTTGACTTCCTGGAGGACTGACCAATTGGATCTCCTTGCAGTCCAGGGGACTCGCAAGAGTCTTCTCCAACACCATAATTCAAAAGCATCTATTCTTCGGCACTCTCCCTTTCTTATGCTCCAACTCTCACAGCCATACATTGCTACTGGGAAAACCATTGCTTTGACTAGGCAAACCTTGGTTGGCAGGGTGATGTCTCGGCTTTTTATTAAGTTGTCTAGGTTCACGATAGCTTTCCTCCCAAGAAGTAAACGTCTTTTAATTTCATGGCTGCAGTCACCGTCTGCGGTGATCTTGGAGCCCAGGAAAGTAAAGTCTGTCACTGCTTCCATTTCTTCCCCTTCTATTTGCCACGAAGTGATGGGGGTGGTTGCCATGATCTTAATTTTTTTAATGTTGAGCTTCAAGCCAATTTTGGCACTTTCCTCTTTTACCCTCGTCAGAAGGTTCTTTAGGTCTTCTTCACTTTCTGCCATTAGAGTCGTATCATCTGCATATCTGAGGTTGTTGAAACCTCAGCTTACCTTAGCTAAGCTGAGCTAAGTAATAGCTTAGCTGCTATTACTGGAAGAAATATGTGGCTGAACTATGATACCAAGGTAGTAAGTAGTAGATACATCACCATCCCCAGACCTCCACTGCAAGTCAACATCTAGCAAATGAAGGGAGAAGACATGTTTCATTGTCTGCAGATTTTCGGCTCACAAGCTTTTCTGCTTATCTAGCTGAGGCATTGAAGTGATTCAGGGCTCAGGCACACCACCAGACCAACCCTATAATGCCACTCTTGGGCTTTTGTTTTCAGTGCAGTGCCAAAGAACTACCAGCATGTCCTATCTTTGGTATTTGCTGTGAAGGAGGTGAATGAGAATCCCCAGATTTTACCCAACATGACCTTGGGCTTCCACATCTATGAGAACTACTTTGATGCAAGGATGACTTATCAGAATAGCCTGAGACTTGTCTCCACCCAGAAGACTTTTCCCAACTACAAATGTGATCCTGGGAAGGATATAGTAGCTGCCATTGGGGGTCTGACCTGGAAAACCACTCTCCACATGGCCACCATCTTAGGTATCTATAAGACTCCACAGGTGAGACAAGCATGTGATATTTCAAACATAAGAATATAAGAACATAAGAAGAGCCCTGCTGGATCAGGCCAAAGGCTCATCTAGGCCAGCTTCCTGTATCTCACAGCGGCCCACCACGTGCCCCCGGGAGGCACGAGACACAAGAATCTTGCCTCCCGTTGCCACTCCTTTGCACCCGGTACTCTGAAATAGCCTACTACCAATGTAAGGAGGTTGCACAGTCCATCATGGCTTATAGCCCACGATGGACTTTTCTTTCAGAAATCCATGCAAACCCCTCTTGAAGGCATCGAGACCAGATGCCATCACCACCTCCTGTGGCAAAGTATTTCACAGACTAACCACAGGCTGGGTAAAAAATACTTCCTTTTACCTGATTTAACTCTCCCAACCCTCACTTTTAGCGGATACACCCTGGTTCTGGCATTTTGATAGAGGGAAAAGAACATCCCTCTATCAACTCTATCCCTTCCATGCATTATTTTGTATGTCTCGATCATGTCCCCCTTCAGGCGCCTTTTTTCTAGGCTGAAGAGCCCCAAACGCTGCAGTCTTTCTTCATCAGGGAGGTGCCCCAGCCCCGTCATCATTTTTCTCGCTCTCTTCTGCACCTTTTCCAGCTCCACTATGTCCTTTTTGAGATGCGGTGACCAGAACTGGACACAATATTCCAGGTGTGGCCTTACCATTGATTTGTACAATGGCATGATATACTTGGCTGTTTTATTCTCAACCCTTTTTTAATTGCCCAAGCATGAAATTGGCCTTCTTAATTGCTGCCGCACACTAGGTCGATACCTTCATTGAATTGTCCACCAGCACCCCAAGACACAGACAGCTCAGAACCCATAAGCCTAAAGGTGAAGTTTTGGTTTTTGGCCCCAATGTGCATCATTTTACACTTGTCTACGTTGAAACGCATCTGCCATTTTGCCGCCCATTCCCCCAACATGGAGAGATCCTTCTGGAGCTCTTCACAATCCCTTCTGGTCTTCACCACCCAGAAATGTTTTGTGTCATCCACAAACTTGGCCACCTCACTGTTTGTCCCTGTCTCCAGGTCATTTATGAACAAGTTGAAAGGCACCGGCCCCAAGGCAGATCCCTGGGGCATTCCGCTTTTCACCTCTCTCCACTGTGAAAATTGTCTGTTGACCCCCACTCTCTGTTTCCTGGCCCTCAACCCATTCTGAATCGATAAGAGGACCTGCCCTCTTATGCCCTGACTGTGAAGTTTCTTCAGCAGCCTTTGGTGGGGGACCGTGTCAAACACCTTCTGAAAATCCAGATATATGATATCCACAGGTTCACCCACATCCAAGTGCCTGTTGACCTTTTCAAAGAATTTCAAAAGGTTCGTGAGGCAAGACGAGCCCTTACAGAAGCCATGCTGACATTCCTTCAGCAGTACTTGTTCCTGTATGTGTTTTAGGATTTTATCTTTGATGAGGCTTTCCACCATCTTATCTGGAACAGATGTTAGGCTGACGGGCCTGTCGTTTCCAGGGTCCCCACTTCTCCCTTTTTTAAAGATTGGCGTGACATTGGCTATCCTCCAATCCTCTGGCACCGTGACCATTTGAAGGGAGAAGTTGCATACTCTAGTTAAGAGGTCAGCAACTTTGTTCTTTAGTTCCTTAATAACCCTTGGGTGTATACCATCTGGGCCTGGTGACTTATTTCTATGTAGTTTATCAATTTGATCTAAAACATCTTCTTTAGTAACCATTATCTGAAAGAAGATCTAACTTAGCACTGTGGAAAGATATGGAACTAGATCGTTCATGGGGGATCTTGGACTAATCTTCTGATCCTACCATAGCTTAACTGCAAAGGGGGATCAAGTCCCTGGAAGTTTCAAGGAGTAGCCTGGAGCCCAGGTGGGGTACTAATGTGATGCCCAGGACTTCAGATAAGACTAAAACAGCAGACCAGTGATTTAATCTCCCTTGTTTAGGTGAGCTACTCCGTATTTTCTCAACAAGAGAGCGAACAGATCCAGCTCTCTTCCTTGTACCAAATGGTTCCCCAGGAAGCACATCAGTACACTGGGATTGTCCACCTCCTTCAGCATTTCCAGTGGAAGTGGGTTGGGATCCTCGCCATGGGTGACAACAGAGGAGAAATGTTTGTGCAGACTTTGGAACACCTCCTTTTCCTGGGTGGCATTTGTATTGCTTTCACCCAAAGAATGCCAACCCACAGTGATTTCACAGACATTCGTAAACGCATAGAGGATTGTTTTAGCCTCATGGAAGTCCTAAGCACAACAGATGTCAATGTATTTGTTGTCAACGCAGAGACCCACACCATGGTGGCATTACTGTGGATTCTAATAGTGGGTGATGAACATGGGCTGAGCCCTTTGGAGAAAGTCTGGGTGATGACAGCTGACTGGGACTTCTCATCACAGACACATCACAGAAATGTGGATGTGCAGATATTCCAGGGTGCTTTATCAATTACACTTCACTCCAATGAAGTCCCGGGATTTCAACAGTTTCTTCAGACCCTCAATCCCTACTCTGAGGAAGATGGTTTCATTGGGGTCTTCTGGAGACAGGCATTTGACTGTTCATTCCCCAACACTGATTTGCACGAAGAAAGTACTGATAACTGTACTGGGCAGGAGAAGCTGGAAAGTCTTCCTGGGCCCATTTTTGAACTGAGCATGACCTGCCAAAGTTACATCATCTACAATGCGGTCCATGCTGTGGCGCGAGCTTTGCAGGCCATGTGTCCATCCAAACGGCATTGCCTGGATCCTCCTAAACTACACCATTTGCAGGTGAGTCCTCACCTAGAAGGCGGTTCTCTTACTTCCATCCTCTCCATCAAATAAAAAGTGGGATGATATTGTTCAGAGAATGCACCAAGAGAACCATATCCGCATCATCCTTGAACCTTATTCTCTTCAAGGTCAAGGGGCCAGAGTGAGGCTGGCCAAAGACCTCCTGAGACAACAAGCTAAATGCCAGCCTTACCTGCTGATGCATTCACCTAGGTCTAATGAGTACAAACTGCAAGAGAGGAGATTCCGGTTGGACATCAGGAAGAATTTATTGACAATCAGGGTTGCTCGAGAGTGGAATAGAGGTGCTAGATTCTCTCTCACTGGAGACCTTCAAGCTGAGGCTTCACAGATGACTAGTTGACCTTGTAGGTCACTTCCAACTCTATGATTCTAGGATGCCTCTTCGGATGCCAACCTCTTCTCTTCCCAATCTGAAGTCAGGGAGGATGGGGCATGTCTGTGTGCTGGCCTGTGACTCCGAGAGTGATCCAAACATACTTTACAGTGCCCCTTGTGCCAGCCAAACTTTTCTGTCCAGGTTGGGACTGTGTTCTCAGTGCAGCTTGCATGGATTTACTAATCTACATATTGCATGCACTTGCTCATCTATGTTTACTTATCATATATGATAACTATGAAGTCCTATATGTGAGTGTCTCCCAATATGGGGACAGAGAAGTTGCAAACTCTTGTTCCTGCCCATCGTTTCTGATGTCATCTCCTTTTGACTTTTCCCTGCAGCTTCACTCTTTTCTGAGAAGTGTCTCATTCAACAACAGCGCTGGGGACAAAGTGGCTTTTAATGAGAAGGGTGAATCAGCCGCAGGATTTGACATTGTCAACTGGACTATGTTCCCGAACCAAACATTCATAAGAGTGAAAGTAGGGGAAATAGATCTGCAATCCCCATGGGACAAAAGGTTCTCCATTCATGAGAAGATGATTGTATGGCACAGCAGATTTAACCAGGTAGGATATTGCAGCAAGGTCTAGAATCTGGAGAAGTGTTGACACTTTGAGCATCCCAAATGCCCTTCTGGGTGAATTCGACTTGCACTGAGGTTTGTGGTTAGGACTGGGGAATGTCCATGGCCAGTATGAGGCTGATCCCAAAGTGTCATGAGTCCTACCTGGTTGGACCAGTTTTCCATCACACACCTGAGATTAGGAGCGCAATCCTCTCCGGCCGGCACAGTTAGGCCAGCACAGTTAGGCCAGCACAATGGCCACCGTAAAACACATTTGGACCACTCTCAGAGTCAGGGGAGATGGTGCACGTCTGTGTGCTGGTCTCTCTCACTCCAAAAGTGATCCAAACCTACTTTATGGTGGCCCTTGTGCAGGCCAAACTGTTCTGACCTAACTGGTAGTCTAACTCCAGGTGAGAATGGCATTTTTCTTTAGGAGTTGGGGAAGTTGTGCAGAGAAGCTCTGCAGGATTGGTTTTCGATCACTGTAAATAATTACACCTTTATACTGGTACTTGTTCCCAGTAATCCACTGGATTGTCACATCTCTTCCCCCTCTAGCTGCTTCTGGGGGTGGTGGTGGATTTTTAAGTGGTCTCCTTTGAGGGGAGCTTTCCCAGATGACCATCCTTTGCCTGATCTCTGTGGCCTTGGTGGTGGCAGCAGATGAATCCCTCGGTCCCCCTTTTATTCAGTTGCTGTTTTAGCAAAGGTTAAAGTAGAGATCAGGAAGGGGTGGGGGTGCACTATCCACTATCCTATTGCTCAGCCTGCCTCCCCCTGGAACATCCTGATGACACTTCTCCCCAATATCTCTTGTGTTTTACCACCATTACCACCATTTACTTCCCAATTTCTGGACTGTCCTCAGGTAAGATGGACAAAAAACCGTATGTATACAATATGAAGTCTCCTCTGACTCCATCTTGTATACAGCGAACCGTACCTCTTCCAGAAGCATTTTGGGAATGGAATAGATTTTATATGGTCAGCTGCAGACCATAAAGTGGTAGCCAGGATCATTCTGTTCAGGTTTCCAAGATGAAAATAGCAACCAAGGAGAATTGGGACATTCGTGCTCGGATGGACACCGAAGTGTATTAAGAGAAGGCTGCATACCAAAATGCAATGATTTGCAATGGGATGTCCTGCTAAGGACAAGGCACAAGAATAGATATGACCTGCAAGCTTTACTTTTTGTGTTTAGGATGTGCCCCTTGCTTTGTGCAATGAGGAATGCCGTCCGGGATACAGCAAGCGGAAGAGGGAAGGGCAGCCGTTTTGTTGCTATGATTGTGCTCCATGTCCAGGAGGGAAGATTTCAAGTCAGAAAGGTGGGAGGCTTGACCCTTACTGCCAAATCCTTCCAATTCTACCCTATCCTATCCCTGGCTTGCAGGCACTCAGTACCAAGTCCCTGTTTCAATGTGTGTCTCCTGCATGCTTTGAAGTAAAAGGAAGTGAACAGAGAGACAATCATTAACATGGGATACATCAGAAAAACAAAGTGGCTTTGGTATTCTATCTATTGCAGATATGAACGACTGCTCCAAATGCCCAGGAGATCAGTATCCCAACCAGGACAGAACCCGGTGCCTCCCCAAAGGGCTGAACTTCCTGTCCTACGAGGAGCCCTTGGGATTGGCCTTGGCAGCTTTGGCTCTCTTCCTCTCCCTGACCACAGCCTGGGTGCTCACCGTCTTCCTGAAACACCAGGACACTCCCATTGTCAAGGCCAACAACCGGAGCCTGACCTACGCTCTGCTCGCCTCCCTCCTGCTCTGCTTCCTCTGCTCCCTCCTGTTCATTGGCCGGCCTCAGCCTCTCAGCTGCTACCTGCGCCAAACTGCCTTCGGCATCGTCTTCTCCGTAGCCGTGTCCTCTGTTTTGGCCAAGACCCTGACAGTGGTTCTGGCTTTCATGGCCACTAAGCCAGGGTCCAAGATGAGGAAATGGGTGGGGTCCCGAATGGCAAACGGTGTGGTTTTCTACGGCTCCTTCGTCCAGGCACTTATTTGCACGTTGTGGCTGTGCACCGACCCCCCCTTCCCAGATGTCGACACGCACTCCCTCCCTGAGGAAATCGTGGTGGAATGCAAGGAGGGCACCTCCAACCTCTTTTACGCTGTGCTGGGGTACATGGGGTGCCTGGCTCTCGTCAGCTTCACTGTGGCCTTCTTTGCTCGGAAGCTGCCAGACTCCTTTAATGAGGCCAAGTGCATCACTTTCAGCATGCTGGTGTTTTGCAGTGTGTGGCTCTCTTTTGTTCCCACTTACCAAAGCACCAAAGGGAAGCACATGGTGGCCGTGGAGATCTTCTCCATCTTGGCCTCCAGTGCTGGATTACTGGGTTGCATCTTTGCTCC
>JAJKFI010000386.1:104491-118574 GCA_029204185.1 Lerista edwardsae
GATCAGGACCCCCAGACCGTTGCTTTGGAGGACCATAAGTAAGGAATTCCTTTATTTCCCCTTTACCAGATGGCCAGGTAGTCATATGCAAAAGCAAGACATTACAGTCAACATGTCTAAAAAGCAAGAGATGAAGCAAGCTGATGGCCAAATCCAAAGCTTGATGTTTCTTTTCCATGTTTCAGGAGGCAGTTTTGACAGACATTTGAACCCCACCAAAATGTTCAGCATTTGTTTCCTTTCCACATCTTTCATGCAGAATGTGGTCACAATGAATACAGTGATTTGGTATAAAAGAGGGTGAAGGCTATTCAGGGAATCCACTAAAGGAATTCATGTTTCTCCTCTTTTACAAAATGAGCAGGCTATCACATTCATTAACAAGAAATGATAGTTGCCATGCTCAGAAAGCATAGAACATAAAATAGATGCATAATCTATTGACTCAGTAGAAAGCCTGACCATTTTGTCCCCAGTTCAGAATGTAAATGTTCACGCTGAAATGTGAACAAAAAAGGTTCCATGTGTTTGCTAGTTGGTTTCCCTTTCATGTCTTCCTTGCAGTGCTGTCAGAACGAATACATGGATTGGGTCTAAAATAGGAGAGGCTGTTTAAGCCATCTGCCAGATCCGATGGTATACTGAACCACTGGTTGCAATACAGCACTGGCACGAGTTGACTGCTGCTCACCTAATATGGTTAGGTGTCAAATGCTGAGGCTGAACATCAATCGTTCTCTGCATATCTACATTTCAAGAGAATATCCACCATGATATTATTTACCTTGTAAATGAAGACTTTGCTGTATATGAACACAGCAGTTTACTAAAGTTCTTTAATACGCACACACACACATGAGAGAGAGAGAGAGAGAGGGAGAGAGAGAGAGGGAGGGAGGGAGGGAGGGAGGGAGGGAGAGGGAGAGAGAGAGCTCTATTTACCATTTAACTGGTCAATAGGCTGTCTGTATCTGTAAGTCCAGTATAAGTCTGCTTGTAGCAGACCTGAACATCAAACGGAGGATTGAACCAGTGAAACGATGAACCATGGCAGAAATCCAAGGACTGACATGGCGCTCAGGGCACGATCCTAAACTGTGCTGGGTCAGGCTGTCCAGAGCAGCTTGGGAGCAGGCTGGAGCCTCCACGGGGCAAGGGCACCTTCGTCCTGAGCTTGGCTGGAGCAGGAGCAGTGCAGTGGGTGCTTGTGTCAGTGCTGTGGCGTCGACGCAGGTGCCTGCATCGGTGCCGCACCAGAAGTGCTGGTGCGCAGGTGCTTTATGACCATGTGTGATAGCCTTCGGTCAGTGCAAGTAGCTTGTGTGTTGCTGTTGGATTGCACTGCCCAATACAGACACCGAACGTCCACAGTCAGGTGCAGATATTTTCCATGACTCTTATACTCTTATATGGCTCTTAGAATATGCCACATAACGTTCCATAACATTCAAATTTTAACGAATCGAAAATCGAAGACTGGCTGTGATATTACTGTTTTTAGTAATTTCATTGTTGTTGTTCAGTCACTAAGTCATGTCTGACTCTTCCCCACCCCCTGGACCACAGCACACCAGGCCTCCCGGTCCTCCACTAGCTTCTGGAGTTGGCCCAATTTCATGTTCATCGCTTTGGTGACACTCTCTAACCATTTCATCCTCTGCCGCCCCCTTCTCCTTTGGCCTTCCATCTTTCCCAGCATGAGGGTCTTTTCTCAAGAGTCCTCCCTTCTCAGGAGGTGGCCAAAGTATTGGAGCTTCAGCTTCAGGATTTGTCCTTCCAGGGAGCAATCAGGCTTGACTTCCTGGAGGATTGACCCATTGGATCTCCTTGCAGTCCAGGGGACTCTCAAGAGTCTTCTCCAACTCCATAATTCAAAAGCATCTATTCTTCGGCGCTCTGCCTTTTTTATGGTCCAGCTCTCACATCCATACATCACTACTGGGAAAACCATTGCTTTGACTATGCAAACCTTTGTTGGCAGGGTGATGTCATGGCTTTTTCAGTTGTCTCGGTTTGCCATAGCTTTCCTCCCAAAAAGTGAACATCTTTTAATTTCATGGCTGCAGTCACCATCTGCGGTGAGCTTGGAGCCCAGGAAAATAAAGTCTGTCACTGCTTCCATTTCTTCCCTTTCTATTTGCCAGGAAGTGATGGGAGTGGTTTCTATGATCTTAATTTTTTTTAATGTTGAGCTTCAAGCCAATTTTGGCACTTACCTCATTCACCCTCATCAGAAGGTTCTTTAGGTCTTCTTCACTTTCTGCCATTAGAGTGGTATGATCTGCATATCTGAGGTTGTTGAAAATTAGCTGCAATTGAAAAGCTTGAAAAAGCTTGATAATCTTAGCTTGAAAAGCTTAACTTGAAAATCTTAGCTGCTATTACTGGAGGAAAGAGGTGGCTGAACTATGATACCAAGGTAGTGAGTAGTAGATACATCACCATCCCCAGACCTCCACTGCAAGTCAACATCTAGCAAATGAAGGGAGAAGACATGTTTCATTGTCTGCAGATTTTCGGCTCACAAGCTTTTCTGCTCATCTAGCTGAGGCATTGAAGTGATTCAGGGCTCAGGCACACCACCAGACCAACCCTATAATGCCACTCTTGGGCTTTTGTTTTCAGTGCAGTGCCAAAGAACTACCAGCATGTCCTGTCTTTGGTATTTGCTGTGCAGGAGGTGAATGAGAATCCCCAGATTTTACCCAACATGACCTTGGGCTTCCACATCTATGAGAACTACTTTGATGCAAGGATGACTTTTCAGAATAGCCTGAGACTTGTCTCCACTCAGAAGACTTTTCCCAATTACAAATGTGATCCTCAGAAGGTTCTAGTAGCTGCCATTGGGGGTCTTGACTGGGAAACCACTCTCCACATGGCCACCATCTTAGGTATCTACAAGATTCCACAGGTGAGACAAGCATGTGCTATTTCAAACATAAGAACATAAGAAGAGCCCTGCTGGATCAGGCCAAAGGCCCATCTAGTCCAGCTTCCTGTATCTCACAGCAGCCCACCAGGTGCCTCAGAGAGCACACAAGACCAAAAGATGCTTGAATCCTGTTGCCACTCCCTTGCACCAGGTACTTTGAAGTAGCCTACTACCAATGTAAGGCGGTTGCACAATCCATCATTGCCTATAGCCCACGATGGACTTTTCTTCCAGAAATCTGTCCAAACCCCTCTTAAAAGCATCTAGACCACATGCCATCACAAACTCCTGTGGCAAAGAGCTCCACAGACTAATCACCAGCTGGGTAAAAAAGAACTTGCTTTTATCTGTTTTCTCTCGCAACCCTCACTTTTAGCGGATGCCCCCTGGTTCTGGTGTTTTGAGAGAGGGAAAAGAACATCCCTGTATCAACTTCCGTGCATTATTTTGTATGTCTCGATAATGTCTCCCCTCAGGCGCCTTTTTTCTAGGCTGAAGAGCCCCAAACGCTGCAGTCTTTCCTCATAAGGGAGGTGCCCCAGCCCCGTAATCATTTTTGTCGGTCTCTTCTGCACCTTTTCCAGCTCCGCTGTGTTCTTTTTGAGGTGCGGCGAGCAGAACTGCACACAATATTCCAGGTGTGGCCTTACCATCGATTTATACAATGGCATGATAATATTGGCTGTTTTATTCTCAACCCCTTTTTTAATTATCCAAGCATGAAATTGGCCTTCTCAATTGCTGCCGCACACTGGGTTGTTATCTTCATTGAATTGTCCACCAGCACCCCAAGATCTCTCTCCTGAGCTGTCACAGACAGCTCAGAACCCATTAGCCTATAGGTGAAGTTTTGGTTTTTGGCTCCAATGTGCATCACTTTACATTTGTCTATGTTGAAACGCACATTTGTCTATGTTGAAACGCATCTGCCATTTTGCCGCCCATTACCCCAACTTGGAGAGATCCTTCTGGAGCTCTTCACAATCCCTTCTGGTCTTCACCACCCGGAAAACTTTTGTGTCATCCGCAAACTTGGCCACCTTGCTGTTTGTCCCTGTCCCAGGTCATTTATGAACAAGTTGAAACGCATCAGCCCCAAGACAGATCCCTGGGGCACTCCGCTTTTCACCTCTCTCTCCACTGTGAAAATTGCCCATTAATCCCCACTCTGTTTCCTGGCCCTCAACCCATTCTGAATCCATAAGAGGACCTGCCCTCTTATGCCCTGACTGTGAAGTTTCTTCAGCAGCCTTTGGTGGGGGACCGTGTCAAATGCCTTCTGAAAATCCAGATATATGATATCCAGAGGTTCACCCACATCCACGTGCCTGTTGACCTTTTCAAAGAATTCCAAAAGGTTCGTGAGGCAAGACGAGCCCTTACAGAAGCCATGCTGACTTTCCTTCAGCAGTACTTGTTCCTCTATGTGTTTTAGGATTTTATCTTGGATGAGGCTTTCCACCATCTTACCCAGAACAGATGTTAGGCTGACCGGCCTGTAGTTTCCAGGGTCCCCCCTTCTCCCTTTTTTAAAGATTGGCGTGACATTAGCTATCCTCCAATCCTCTGGCACCCTGGCCATTTGAAGGGACAAGTTGCATACTCTAGTTAAGAGGTCAGCAACTTCATTCTTTAGTTCCTTAATAACCCTTGGGTGTATACCATCTGGGCCTGGTGACTTATTTATATGTAGTTTATCAATTTGATCTAAAACATCTTCTTTAGTAACCGTTATCTGAAAGAAGAGCTAACTTAGCACCGTGGATAGATATGGACCTAGATCGTTCATGGGGGAACTTGGACTAATCTTCTGATCCTATGTTAACTCCAAAGGGGGATCAAGTCCCTGGATGTTTCAAGGAGTAGCCTGGAGCCCAGGTGGGGTACTAATGTGATGCCCAGGACTTCAGATAAGACTAAAACAGCAGACCAGTGATTCAATCTCCCTTGTTTAGGTGACCTACTCCGTATTTTCTCAACAAGAGAGCGAACAGATCCAGCTCTCTTCCTTGTACCAAATGGTTCCCCAGGAAGCACATCAGTACACTGGGATTGTCCACCTCCTTCAGCATTTCCAGTGGAAGTGGGTTGGGATCCTTGCCATGGGTGACAACAGAGGAGAAAGGTTTGTGCAGACCTTGGAACACCTCCTTTTCCTGGGTGGCATTTGTACTGCTTTCACCCAAAGAATGCCAACCCACAGTGATATCACAGACCTTCCTAAACTCATAGAGGATGGTGTTAGCATTATGGAAGACCTAAGCACAACAGATGTCAATGTATTCGTTGTCAACGCAGAGACCCACACCATGTTCGCCTTGCTGTGGATTCTAATAGTGGCTCAAATAAATGGGCTGAGCCCCTTGGAGAAAGTCTGGGTGATGACAGCCGACTGGGACTTCTCATCAGAGACACATCACAGAAATGTGGATGTGCAGATATTCCACGGTGCTTTATCAATTACACTTCACTCCAATGAAGTCCCGGGATTTCAACCGTTTCTTCAGACCCTCAATCCCTACTCTGAGGAAGATGGTTTCATTGGGGTCTTTTGGAGACAGGCGTTTGACTGTTCATTCCCCAACACTGATTTGCACGAAGAAAGTATTGATAACTGTACTGGGGAGGAGAAGCTGGAGAGTCTTCCTGGGCCCATTTTTGAACTGAGCATGACCAGCCAAAGTTACATCATTTACAATGAGGTCCATGCTGTGGCGCGAGCTTTGCAGGACATGTATCCATCCAAACGACATTGCCTGGATCCTCCTAAACTACACCATTTGCAGGTGAGGCCTCACCTGGAAGGCAGTTCTCTTACTTTCATCCTATCTATATATATAAAGAAGAGCCTGGGTATGTGTGTGTGTATGTATGTATGTCTCGCATAGGCTCCGCAATGCCTGGAGCGATCGGCATGAAACTCAGCACGCATACACCTTGCGGCCGGGCGACAAACACTGCGGGGGTCGGGCCCCCCTAGCGCCCCCGGGGGTGGGGGTACGCGGGGGTCCCTGCGTGAAAACGGTCAAAAACGGCCGAAATTGGCGTCAAATCCACAGTTTCCGGGGTCGCCGAGATGAGCGGTGCCGCTCCTGATGCTGTGGGAATCTGGGTTTGGCCCCCCCTCGACGTGGGGGGCCAGAAGGGGGGCAAAACACAACTTCCGCCATGCCGTGCTGGAACGCCTGGACCGATTGGCGCCAGACTCGGCATGCGGAAGCCTAGCGGCCTGGCCACAAACACTGTGGGGGTCGGGTCCCCCTAGCGCCCCGGGGGTGGAGGTACGCGGGGGTCTCCACGTGAAAACGGTCAAAAACGGCCAATATCGGCATCAAATCCACAGTTTCCGGGGTCGCAGAGATGAGCTCCGACGCTCCCGATGCAGTTCGGGTCTGGGTTTAGCCCCCCCCATGTGGGGGGCCAGAAGGGGTGCGAAACACAACGTCCGCCATGCCCTCCTGGAACGCCTGGACCGATTGGCGCCAGACCCGGCATGCAGAAGCCTAGCGGCCTGGCCACAAACACTGCGGGGGTCGGGCCCCCCTAGCGCCCCCGGGGGTGGGGTTACGCAGGTGTCCCCATGTGAAAACGGTCAAAAATGGCCAAAATTGGTGTCAAATCCATAGTTTCCGGGGTGGCCGGGATGAACGGCGATGCTCCCGATGCCGTTGGAGTCTGGGTTCGCCCCCCCTTGGCATGGGGTGCAAGAAGGGGTGTGAAACAAAACGTCCGCCATGCCCTGCTGGAACGCCTGGACCGATCGACACAAAACTTGGCACGCATGCACCTTGCGGCCTGACGACAAACACTGCAGGGGTCAGACCCCCCTAGCTCCCCCGGGGGTGGGGGTACATGTGGGTCCCCATGTGAAAATGGTCGAAAATGGCCGAAATCTGCGTCGAATCCAGTTTCCGGGGTTGCCGGGATGAGCGGCGATGCTCCCGACACCGTCGGAGTCCGGTTCACCCCCCTCAGCATGGGATGCGAGAAGGGGTGCAAGACCCAACGTCCGCCATGCCCTGCTGGAATGCCTGGAGCGACGCACACCAAACTCGGCATGAGCATGCCTTGCAGCCTGGCGACAGACACTCCGGGGGTCAGGCCACCTAGCACCCCCGAGGGTGGGGGTGCATAGGGGGCCTGAAGTGAAGACGGCCGAAAACGGGCGAAATTGGCATCAAGTCCATAGTTTCTGGAGTCGCCGAGGCGACCGCTGACGCTCCCGACGCAGTTGGAGTCCGGGTTCAGCCCCCGTCGGCATGGGGGGGGCAAGAAGGGGTGGAAAATGCATAAACTGTGGAAGATCATTTTGTTACCCGGGCAACGCCGGGTAACAAAAAGCTAGTCCATCAAATAAAAGGTGGGATGACATTGTTCAGAGAATGCACCAACACAACCATATCTGCATCATCCTTGAACCTTATTTCCTTCAAGGTCAAGGGGCCAGATCGAGGCTGGCCAAAGACCTCCTGACCACTGAAACAACATGCTAAATGCCAGCTTTACCTTCTGATGCATTGACTTAGGTCTAATGGGTACAAACTGCTGGAGAGGAGATTCCGGTTGGACATCAGGAAGAATTTATTGACAATCAGGGTTGCTGGAGAGTGGAATAGAGGTGGTAGATTCTCCCTCACTGGAGACTTTCAAGCTGAGGCTTCACAGTTGACTAGTTGACCTTGTAGCTCACTTCCAACTCTATGATTCTAGGATGCCTCTTTGGATGCCAACCTCTTCTCTTCCCAATCTGAAGTCAGGGAGGATGGGGCATGTCTGTGTGCTGGCCTCTGACTCCGAGAGTGGTCCAAACATACCTTACAGCAGGGGTCAGGGAACTTTTTTTATTTTTTACCCCAAAATGTATTTAGATACGCCGACGTTACCCACCCCCGCCAGAACAAAAGAAAAAAAATTACATATTGGAACCCATTGCTTTTTATTTGATTAATTAATGAGCTTAATCAAAGCTATATAAATATGAAGTTGTAAAGGGTTAGGGAGAGTTAGGAAAATTCTTTAAATATTTTTTAATCTTACTCTTATTGTAAATAACTAACCTGCTTAGTTAGATTTGATTTTGTCATATAGGGTGTTAAAATGTTCTTGCTTGATGACATCACTTCCTTTGGGCCCCGGTGATAAAACGTTTGAGAGCCATTGTACTGGATTAAAGAAAAACACTTTTAAGGTCAGAAAGTAAGATAAAAGGGCAGCCTCCAAAGACTTATTTCAGAATTTAAAAGATTTGTTTGCAACTCTGGATCAAACCAAAAAATGATAGCAGTAGCCATTTTTTTATGTAGATACCTGTTTCACGCACTTGTCAAACAGGGAATACTTCATTTTTACATCACAAGGAGTGTGCATGTTGGTAAGGAGATTCAGCTCGCCTCATACAAACATCTCTTAATGTAAAAAATTAGATCCTCTCCACTTTAACTATTAACAGGATGAATGGGAGCAAAACAAATACATCTGTTGCCCGATTAGCTTGACCCCGCCTCCCCTCCCCACTTCACAGAAACATAGCTGTGGAGAAGGCAAGGGCCATTCCTAATGTGTGCTAATACAAAGGGGGCTATGCAACTTAGCAGCACAGTATCTGCTTTTCCATTCTGGAGAAGGCAAATAGTACTAATACAGAAACACAGCAAGCGTTCCTACATTTTGTCTCCTGCAGCTCGCTTTCCCTCATGCTGTATGCTTGCCTGGCGCCTCGCTTTGGTGTCCTGCGCATGTGCCCCACCCACCCCACAACACGCTGAGCCCCAGTCCGGATCAGAGGATCGTTGCACCGGGCTACAAGTTGAGGGGGAGGAGGACAGTCTGGTGTCGGCTCAGACTGTTACTCTGCAGCCAGTCGCGTTTGCCCCAGCCTGCATGCTCGTTACGTTCAGTGGCCAGCCAGCGTCTGTCAACTTCTGTTTGCTCAGAAGTAAGTCAGATTGAATTCAATGTGCTTTACTCCTGGGGCAGTGTGTGCATTGGACTGCAGTTTTAATTAAGATGGGGTGCAATCCTATTAATACTTACCCAGGAGTAAGTGCCATTTACTATAATGGGACTTACTTCAGAGTAGAGATTCATAGACTTGCACTCTTAGGTGATCAATATTTTAAAAAACCTCCATTCCAATCAGCCCCTCCTCGGGCAACAGCACCCAGTCTTAGGAGACACCTTCCATCACACACGGACACTTCGGGACATTAAAGAAGCGCCGCATCTGGCCTTGGGCAGCGATCGAAATGATGGGGCTGCGTGTTCTGCAAGAAGCCTGAGCGAGAGGCATGCAGTTCCCCCCCGGCAGGGCAACGGGGGGGAGATGCGTGCCTTCCCTCGCCTCCGATGTCCTGCCGGGAGGAACCGCACATCCCTCGCTGGACAGGGAGGGATGCACAGTTCCCCCCGGCAGGGCAACAGCAGGGGAAGACACGTGCCCCAGCAGGGCAATGGAGGCAGGGATGGGGAAAGATGCATGCCTTCCCTCACCTCCGATGCCCGGCCATCCCTGGCTTGCCTCTTCACTGCCACTCTGCTCCGCTGCCGCTCAGGTCCAACGCGCCGCCGCTCTGCCACTCTCCTCGGTGGGTCCACATGCTCTAAACTGCCGTGATGTGAAAAGCAGAACAAGCGCAGAGCAGTCTTGGGCACGTTTTGCTGGCTAGCGAAAGTGGGCAGAACAAAACAAAACAAAACGAAGCCAGCCAGCCAGCAACGGAACCGCAACGGGGGTAATGGATGGTCACGCTGCCAAGACACAACCGGGCATGCATATAGATTCATATGCATGCCCGGCTGTGTCTCGGCAGCGTGACCATCCATTACCCCAGGAATTTCATTTTTACCCCATTTGGGGTAATTTACCCCTGTTCCCAGACCACTGCCTTACAGTGCCCCTTGTGCCGGCCAATCTTTGCTGGCCTAACTCCAGATTGGGACTGCGTTCTCAGTGTAGCTTGCATGGATTTACTAATCTACATATTGCATGTACTTGCTCATCTATGTTTAGTTATATATTATAACTATGAAGTCCTATATGTGAGTCTCTCCCAATATGGGGACAGAGAAATTGCAAACTCTTGTTCCTTCCCCTCATTTCTGATGTCATCTCCTTTTGACTTTTCCCTGCAGCTTCACTCTTTTCTGAGAAGTGTCTCATTCAACAACAGCGCTGGAGACAAAGTGGCTTTTAACGAGGATGGTGAATCAGCCGCAGGATTTGACATTGTCAACTGGATTACGTTCCCGAACCAAACATTCATAAGAGTGAAAGTAGGGGAAATAGATCTGCAAGCCCCATGGGACAAAAGGTTCTCCATTCATGAGAAGATGATTGTATGGCACAGCAGATTTAAACAGGTAGGATATTGCAGCAAGGTCTAGAATCCGGTGAAGTGTTGACACTTTGATAATCCCAAATGCCCTTCTGGGTGAATTCGACTTGGTTGCGCTGAGGTTTGTGGTTAGGACTGGGGAATGTCCACAGCCAGAGTGAGGCTGATGCCAAAGTGTCATGAGTCCTACCTGGTTGGACCAGTTTTTCATCACACACCTGAGATTAGGAGCCCAATCCTCATTGGCTGGCACAGTTAGGCCAGGACAGTGAGGCCAGCACAATGGCCACTGTAAAACACATTTGGACCACTCTCAGAGTCAGGGGGGATGACGCACGTCTGTGTGCTGGTCTCACTCACTCCAAATGTGGTCGAAACCTACTTTTTGGTGGCCCTTGTGCAGGCCAAACTGTCCTGACCTAACTGTGCCAGACTAACTCCAGGTAAGAATGGCACTCTAAATGGCATTTTTCTTCAGGAGTTGGGGGAGGTGTGCAGAGAAGCTCTGCAGAATTGGTTTTCAATCACTCTAGGTGAGTACACCTTTATACTGGTACTTGTTCCCAGTAATCCACTGGATTGTCACATCTCCTCCCCTTCTAGCTTCTTCTGGGGGTGGGGGTGGATTTGTAAGTGGTCTCCTTTGAGGGGAGCTTTCCCAGATGCCCCTCCTTTGCCTGGTCTCTCTGGCCTTGGTGGCAGCAGCAGATGAATCCCTCGGTTCCCCCTTTTATTCAGTTGCTGTTTCAGGGATCAGGAAGGGGTGGGGGTGCACTATCCACTATCCTAGTGCTCAGCCTGCCTTCCCCTGGGACATCCTGATGGCTTTTCCTCCCCGTACTCTCTCGTGTTTTACCACCATTACCACCATTTCCAGAAGCATTTTGGGAATGGAATAGCTTGTCTATGGTCAGCTGCAGACCATAAAGTGGTAGCCAGGGTCATTCTGTTCAGGTTCCCAAGATGAAAATAGCAACCAAGGAGAACTGGGACATTCCTGCTCAGATGGACCCCGAAGTGTATTAAGAGAAGGCTGCATACCAAATCCTCCTATGGAAATGCCATGATTTGCAATGGGAAGTCCTGCCAAGGACAAGGCACAAGGACAGATATGACCTGCAGGCTTTACATTTTGTGTTTAGGATGTGCCCCTTGCTCTGTGCAATGAGAAATGCCGTCCGGGATACAGCAAGCGGAAGAGGGAAGGGCAGCCGTTTTGTTGCTATGATTGTGCTCCATGTCCCGGAGGGAAGATTTCAAGCCAGAAAGGTGGGAGTCCTGACCCTTACTGCCAAATCCTTCCAATTCTATCCTATCCTATCCCTGGCTTGCAGGCACTCAGTACCGAGTCCCTGTTTCAATGTGTGTCTCCTGCATGCTTTGAAATAAAAGGAAGTGAATAGAAGAACATAAGAAAAACCCTTGCTGGATCAGGCCAAAGGCCCATCCAATCCAGCTTCCTGTATCTCACAATGGCCCACCAGAAGCCTCAGGGAGCACGCAAGACAACCAGATACTTGTGTCCTGCTGCCACTCCCCTGCATCTGGCATTTTAAAGTAGATTATTATCACCCTTGCACCACCCCCAAGGAAGACACCAGACTGAGGGTGGGGTTTAACTGTATTAAACACAATGTAACTCATGTAACCTACTGAACACCCATCCCTCCCTCGCCAGTCTGGGGTAGGGAAATAAAAAACAAAAAACTGCCATCCATACTTGGCCAATTTGGATGACAGAAAAAAAAATTCCTACCTGGCCCTCATGATGACCGACTGGACATACCCATCTCAGCTAATCTCAGACTGGACATACCCATCATAGCTTGTAACCTGTAATGGAGTTTTCCTCCAGAAATTCATCCAATCCCCTCTTAAAGGCATCCAGGCCCAATGCCATCACCACATCCCGTGGCAAGAAGTTCCACATTTTAACTACACACTGGGTAAAGAAATTCTTTTGTTTGTTCTAACTCTCCTAACACTCAGTTTTAGAGGATGTCCCCTGGTTCTGGTATTGTGTGAGAGGGAAAAGAGATTCCCTTTATCTACTCTATCCACTCCGTGCATAATTTTGTATGTCTCAATCATGTCCCCCCTCAGGTGCCTTTTTTCTAGATTGAAGAGCCCCAAACGCTGTAACCTTTCCTCATAAGGGAGGTTCCTCATATGAGGCAATCATTAACATGGGATACATCAGAAAGACGGAACTGGCTTTTCTTTTCTTTCTTTTGCAGATACGAACGACTGCTCCAAATGCCCAGGAGATCAGTACCCCTACCAGGACAGAACCCGGTGCCTCCCCAAAGGGCTGAACTTCCTGTCCTACGAGGAGACCTTGGGATTGGCCTTGGCAGCTTTGGCTCTCTTCCTCTCCCTGACCACAGCCTGGGTGCTCACCATCTTCCTGAAACACCAGGACACTCCCATTGTCAAGGCCAACAACCGGAGCCTGACCTACGCTCTGCTCACCTCCCTCCTGCTCTGCTTCCTCTGCTCCCTCCTGTTCATTGGCCGGCCTCAGCCTCTCACCTGCTACCTGCGCCAAACTGCCTTCGGCATCGTCTTCTCCGTGGCCGTGTCCTCTGTTTTGGCCAAGACCCTGACGGTGGTTCTGGCTTTCATGGCCACTAAGCCAGGATCCAAGATGAGGAAATGGGTGGGGTCCCGAATGGCAAACGGTGTGGTTTTCTGCGGCTCCTTCGTCCAGGCAGTTATCTGCATGTTGTGGCTGTGCACCGACCCCCCCTTCCCGGATGTCGACACACACTCCCTCCCTGAGGAAATCGTAGTGGAATGTAAGGAGGGCTCCTCCAACCTCTTTTACACTGTGCTGGGGTACATGGGGTTCCTGGCTCTCGTCAGCTTCACGGTGGCCTTTTTTGCTCGGAAGCTGCCAGATACTTTTAATGAGGCCAAGTTCATCACCTTCAGCATGCTGGTGTTTTGCAGTGTGTGGCTCTCTTTTGTTCCCACTTACCAAAGCACCAAAGGGAAGCACATGGTGGCCGTGGAGATCTTCTCCATCTTGGCCTCCAGTGCTGGATTACTGGGTTGCATCTTTGCTCCTAAAGTGTATATCATCCTCCTGAGACCTGAACTGAACTGTAAGCACCAGCTGATAAGGAGAAATAAGTAAAATGCTAGGGCCCAATCCTATCCAAATCTCCCGCGCTGGTGATGCTTTGCCAATGGGAGATGCAGCGCACCCTGAGGTGGAGGCACAGTCATGGAGGCCTCCTCATGTTAATGGAACATCTCCTTTACCTCAGGGCTGCATTGTGGCTGCAATGGCCCTGCAAAGTTGGATTGGATTGGGCTCTAACCACTTTTTTGGTTGATTTCAGTAGAAGGAACTTATTTATGGTGGATTCTGAGTCATCTTTTTTCTTTGAAAAGTTTCCACTCATCGTTGTTGATCTGGTGCTCTCGGCGCTATTACTCTGGCCCGGGATCTGTGGCGTATTGGTAAATAAACCACCTATCATAAAGACATTGTATGGGCTTTGTGCCCTCCCCTCCAAAAGAATTGGAGGAACATTACTGAGCCATCAAATTACTGGGATTGGGTGTGGAATTGGTTGGATGTGAAAAGAAAAACAGTCGGGCCCCCTCCTGGGGTTCTGAATTTGGATTCGTACTTTTACATGTACATGGTTTAAATGGCGGCCCTTTCCCTAAATGACAATGGAACTTATGACTGTAGACCTCTCCTCAGCAGACCAGATTTCAGAAGATATGGATCTGTACCTGGTTGTTATGTATCCGATAGATAGATAGATAGATAGATAGATAGATAGATAGATAGATAGAT
>JAJKFI010000386.1:118584-132798 GCA_029204185.1 Lerista edwardsae
GATAGATAGATAGATAGATAGATAGATAGATAGATAGATAGATAGATAGATAGATAGATAGATAGATAGATGGATAGATGGATGGATGGATGGATGGATGGATGGATGGATGGATGGATGGATGGATGGATGGATGCGAGGGAGTTCAACTTTGAGTTGCACAGCCAAATAGCCCTGCAGTTTAGAGGGAACAAGACCCACCAGCTCCATCCCAGTCCCTGATCATGATAAGGGACTGAGAGGAACTTAGGGTAGAAAGGAAAAACATATTTTTGTCCAAGTTTTTGTTGCCCTTTAACGCCACATTGATTGCAGTGCTCTGGGGACTGTGAACAATGCAATTATCTCACAGTACTGCAATTCATTATCCGTCTTGGCAATACTCTCAATGTTTTCTGAGACCATATGCACATGCTATGCAGCAGATCCTGAAAGCTGGGGGAATATAGGCTTGGCTGATAATGCCTGGTAATTGGCTTCTAGGAGATTCTGTAGGAAAAGAAGCTGATGTCGTTGTCTCTCAAGATGCCAGATTGCTGGTGGTTGCTGGTCTTCTTCTTATTGCTGCTCCTGTTGCCTCAGTCTGAGGTCAGGGCACGTCCTTCGACATGTTGCATGAAGGATCCCATCCACCTCCAACACCAGTATTATCAGCCAGGGGACTTTGTCATCGGAGGAATCACTTCTCAGCTCTTCTCTCCTTCTTTCAGTCCATTTCAATTCAACAAGAACCCCAAGACAATTGCTCTGGAGGAGTTTGCGTAAGGAAATCATTTTTTTCCCCTTTGATCCCATGCCTTGTGCAGGCTCCAACTGGACCAAGGACTGGGCAATCTGCTCATCCCTGGAAATGCTTTGTTTATTTCTACGTTACTTGGCATTGAAGCTCTGTGCATTCCCAACTGAAAGATAGATGTAATGATGGATAGTATGGCATACTTTGGTATAGACCCTCCAGCAGGGAGGGAAAGACGTCCATGTAGAGTATTCGTCTTCCACATAATCTGGTTTTTGCTTTTATTTTTTAGTTCAGTGCCCAAGAATTACCAGCATGTCCTGGCATTGGTGTTTGCTGTGCAGGAGGTTAATGCGAATCCCCAGATTTTACCCAATGTCACCTTGGGGTTCCACATCCACGAAAGCTATTTCAATGCAAGGATGACTTATTGGAATACTCTGAAAATGGTCTCTGGTCATGAGAAGACCGTTCCCAACTACAAATGTGAGCCTGAGAAGAATGTGATTGTTGTCATTGGGGGTCTTGACTCTGAGATCTCTATCAACATAGCCACCATCTTAGGCATCTACAAGATCCCACAGGTACAATCACATCAGTGACCATGACAAAATAGGTGCACTTTTCAAAGAGAATGTTGCTAATGTAGTTTGAAGGGTTCACCAAATGTGAGCCATCCCTTAGAATCTCAACCAGTCTTTTGCCTGCTTGGCACTGCTGGACAAACAAGGATCAATGCCATATGACCATTCCATTCGACACACTGTCAAATCTTTTTGGTCTGTTTGGACAATGCTTTGCTTTTTAGTTGATCATTAAAATCAGGCTATTTGTGAAGCTTGGAATGGAATAATAATAAAATAATACTTAGTATTTATATACTGCCTTTCTTGGTCATTAGATTGCTCTTTTGACTTTAATTCAACGTGGTTTACATAGGCAGGCATTTCTAAACGCAAAGGGTTTTTACAATCTTACAAGAACTACTACATTCAGATGACACTTTCAAGTCCAGCCTTCTTTCTGGCCACACAATTGCCTTCCTGCCGGCTGATAAACTTGCTTCTTTGCTCTCACCAAAGAGCAGCTGGCCCAGCTCAACTCCCCTCTCACAGGCAGCCAAGACAGCTCAGATCTTATCAGCTGCATTCTCAAGGTCTGCCGCTCATGGAAACTTCCGGTGTTCTCCAACTGGCGACCTTCCTATCTTATCTTCAGGCATGATAGAGGCTTTAACCCTCTCAGCTAGACGTCCTGGAAGAAAGAGATACAGTCAATCCTCATTATCCTATAGGGTGAGCTTCTTGTGAATCCTTGTGAATAGTTAATTCAGGTAATGAACCATTGATCCTGTGCGATCAATGGGGTTAGGGCTTACCTTATCTGCCATGAGAGAAGTCCAGAAGAAACCCTCAGGAAGCCAGGAGAGTGCAGAAGGGAGTGCCAAATGTCCTCTGAATGCTTCAGAGACCTTCTAGAGCAGTGGTTCTTAACCTGAGTTTGATCGAACCCCAGGGGTTCAGTGAGTCAGTCTCAGGGGTTTGGCGGAGGTGTGTGTCCATTCCGTTCGCCAGGGTTGCCAGGTGCATTAATATATTGGCATTCACACAATACTTTTATGGCATTTCCAATGTTTCACCATAAGAAACTGAAGGCTATTCTGAAGGCCAAACTCAACCGGCAGGCGCGCGGCGTCTCCTCTCCTGGCCGCCGCTTGAGTTAAAGTGCCTGAGCAGCAGCCAGGAGAAGCCGTGCGCCTCCCCGGTTCACAGAGCCATTCACCCCACTAGCATGATTCGTGACATCATGCTCAGCATGGCCATCATTGGCTGCTCGCTTGGCCTTGATATCTGTGCTGCAGGGAACTTGGTGCGCTCAGTAGTCGTCTTGTGACTGCCGTGATTGTACGTCATTTGTGATTTCCTTTTTAATATTCCAATCCCTTCGTACTATGTTGAGCAAAATAAGAAAGTGGTCGGACGAATACATACAATATGGATTCACATGTATAACGGAATGTGATGGAAGTCAGTGTCCTCAGTGCATGATTTGCAATGCCAAGTTGAGCAGTTCTAGTCTAGCACCGACAAAAGTAAGGGAACACTTCCTAAAGCTGCATGGAGATGGGAAACACAAGAACACAATGCTTGCTGAATTCAAGGTGAAGAGAGCCAGATTCGATGAAAGGGCCACTTTCACTTATGTTTTGAATTTGGGGGAAAAAAAAAAACATTTTATTTTTCCAACTATGAAGGGTTCGGTGAATGCACGTATGAAACTTGCAGGGTTCAGTACCTCCAACAAGGTTAAGAACCACTGTTCTAGAGGTTGCTGGAATCTTCAGAATGGCACCTGCAACCAACTTGGACCCCGTAAACATGGCCAGTGGATGCATCTGCTGGTCATTTTAAAGGGTCAGTGCTAAGCACTGTTTCCAGGGTGATCAGATTTCATTTCCACAAAGGAAAAGGCATCTTCCCAAAATGTAGGACTTCCCAGAAAAAGTTGGACGTTACAAAATAAAAGCTAAACACACGCGCGCGCACACACGCACGCACACACACACACGTGTGTGTGTGTCTGTGTGTGTGCGCGCGCGCATATGTGTTTAGCTTTTATATATATTTTATATTTGGGGTGTCTTTTCCTCCTTTAATGCAACCCGGTGAATGATGGAACGAAGAACAGACACACAAGCAAGGGATGCAGGCATCTCTTCTTGATGCCACACTCCCGGTCTGTCTTGAAATGTAGGACATTTTGAAATTTACCCAGCACAGAAGGCTGAAATGTAGGACATGTCCTGGAAAAAAGCGGATATCTGGTGAGCACACCTTACCTGGCATTAGCCTTTTGAGGGCAATGTGAGGGTTATAACTAACTGTGCTTCATGGAGAGTCTTGCAGGATGATTGGGAAGCCCACATGATACACAGAACTGCAGTTAAGCACATTAATCCACCTCTATGGTGAAAATTCCCTTCTTTTTGCTTAGGTCACCAATTGCGTATTTTATCAAGAAGCCAGTGATGGGGCCCAGCTCTCCTCTTTGTACAAAATGGTTCCCAATGAAGCACATCAGTACACTGGGATTGTCCACCTTCTTCAGCATTTCCAGTGGAAGTGGGTTGGGATCATAGCCATGGCTGATGATAAAGGCGAAAGGTTTGTGCAGACTTTGGAACACCTCCTTTTCCTGAGCGGCATCTGCACGGCCTTCATCAAAAGGATGACATCCCACAGTGATCTTCTAGATGTTTCTAAAGTAATTGAAAGGTACCTTAACATGATGGACTTCCTAGGCACGTCAAATGTCAACGTATTGGTGGTGCACGCAGAGACTAACACCATGTCGGGCTTGCAGTGGTTTTTTGTATTGGGTGAGGTATATAGTATGAGGCATATACACAAGGTCTGGGTTATGACAGTCCACTGGGACTTCTCCTTGGAGACATTTCACAGAGATCTGGATATAGAAGTCTTCAATGGTGCCTTGTCTATTACAACACACTCCAAGATGGTGCCAAAGTTCCAGAGTTTCCTTCAGACCCTCAATCCTGACTCTGACGAAGATGGCTTTATCCGGGTCTTCTGGGAGCAGGCCTTCAACTGTTTATTTCCAAGTACCTATATGGGTAGGGAGAACAGTGCAGACTGCACTGGGGAGGAGAAGCTGGAGAGTCTTCCTGGGCCCCTTTTTGAAATGGGCCTGACCAGCCAAAGTTACGGCACCTACAATGCTGTCCACGCTGTGGTGCAGGCGTTACACGCCATGCTTTCATCTAGAATGAGAGACCAAGCCAGGGCAGGTGGAGACCCTCAGGATCATCCTGAACCACACCGTTTGCAGGTGATGCCTCATAGGAACATAGGAACAGCCCCACTTGATCAGGCCAAGGCCCATCTAGTCCAGCTTCCTGTCTCTCACAGTGGCCCACCAGATGCCTCAGGGAGCACACAAGACAACAGGCTGCCTGCATTCTGTTGCTACTCCTTTCTGAGGTAAACACACTGAGGTAAATTCTGAGGTAAACACACTGGTGGGTAGTCAAGATCTTTCAAGTTACAAAGAAAGAGAAAGAAATAAGAACATAAGAAGAGCCCAGCTGATCAGGCCAAAGGCCCATCAGCCTAGCTTCCTGTCTTTTACAGTGGCCCATCAGTTGCCTCAGGGAGCACAACAGGCTGCCTACATTCTGTTGTTACTTCCTTGCACCTGGCATTCTGAGGTAAATTCTGAGGTAAACACACTGGTGGCTAGTCAAGATTCTCCTCAGTATTTCTCTTTGACAGCCACCAAAACCAGATGCTCCTTTTCAGACATGTCCTAATATGAACAGGGGTACAGCCAAAGGCCACTGAATCAGGCCAAAGGTCCACAGTTAGGACCTTCCTGCATCTCACAGTGGCCCACAAGATGCCTCAGGGAGAACGCAAGACACAAGATACTTGCATCCTGCTGCCATTTCCCTACTTCTGGCTTTCTGAGGTAGCCTATTACCCTAGCACCCCCAGCCCAGCCCCAGTGAGGACACCAGACTATGGGTTGAGTTTAGCTTTATTAAACACAACCAATCATTGAAAAACAAACAAACATGAGACCAACTAGACACACCATCCCTCCCTCATCAGTCTGGGGCAGTTAAAAAAACCCTGCTACCCACGGCCAATTCGGATCATGTGGAAGGCGGCTCTATTATTTTATCCATCAGCTGCTCTGCAGAATGATGATGCTCTGAGCATGAGCCAACAACATTGTATCCACTAACATGGGCCTGCCCTTGATCCCTGTGAACCTGACATGGAGCCTGACTTCACACGACAGTCATTAAGGCACAACGTGGAGTTAGGCCTGCACAGTTAGGCCAGCAAAGTTAGGCCAGCACAAGGGCCACCGTAAAGCATGTTTGCACCACTCTCGGAGGCAGGGAGGATGGCACACATCTATGTGCTGGCCTCTCTGACTCCGAGAATGGTCCAAACATACTTTACAGTGTCCCGTGTCCTGGCCAAACTTTGCTGGCCTAACTGTGGCGGCCTAACTCCAGGTTAGGAGTGTGCTCACAGTAGCTTGGCTAGAGGGAAGGCACAGCACTTAGATGTGCAAGTGGCCCCTCCCCCTCCAAATCCATCCCCTGCAGCTAGAACAGAAAGGAGTCTAAATTGTCTATAAATATCTTGGAAGGGGAATGAAGAGGAGGAGTCACTTGCAACATGGTTGTGACCTCCCTCTAGCTAGCTACTGCTCCTACACAAGACCATTGACCAGGTCTCCTGGGTCTTAGTGAAAGGCATGTAAAGAGAAACATGGTCTAAAAAAATCCACCATATTATCTTATATCTGCACTTTTTTTCTAAGAGTAAATCTGGAGCATTGGACACTGCCAGTGGTGGGATTCAAATAAATTAACAACTGGTTCTGTGTCCTTCAGGGCGGCCTTCAGTGCGGCCGTTGCCTTTCTTCTCTCTCCCAACCTAAAATTAGCGACCGGTTCTGCAGAATAGGTGAGAACTGGCTGAATCCCACCGATGGACACTGCCATTGAAGGAAATTTGTATGCACTTGCTAAAAAAACACACAAAACACCACATCTATAGTGCAATCCTATTTACACCTACTCAGAAGGAGTAGTAGAAGTAGAATTAAAGACACTTCTAAGTAAATGCGCAAACATACATGTATAGATTTACAGTACCAAAGTACTTATTATGCCAATAAAGGGATGATGATGATGATGATGATGATGATGATGATGATGATGATTTGCAACCTCCTTATAAAGGTGGAGGGCTACTGGTACCGGGTGCAAGGGAGTGGGAACAGGTTGCAAGGATCTTGTTATCTCATGCCTTCCTGGGGCACCTGGTGGGCCGCTGTGAGATACAGGAAGCTGGACTAGATGGGCCTTTGGTCTGATCCAGCAGGGCTCTTCTTATGTTCTTATGTTCTTATGTTTATGTTCTGATGATGATGATGATGATGATGATGATGATGATGATGACTTCCAGTACAACATGAGGATGAGGCCATGTGTGTGAGTCTATGCCAGTGAAGAGAATTCGGGAGCTACATGGTGTTTGTTTTTTTCTTGCCCTTAGTTTTTTGGGCAATCTCTTAATTGGTCTTTCATTGCAGCTTCACTCTTATATGAGAAGAATCTCATTTAACAACAGTGCTGGGGACCAGGTCTCATTCAATGAAGATGGTGAATTGGTTGCAGGATTCGATATCATCAACTGGGTGACTTTTCCAAATCAATCTTTCCTAAGAGTGAAAGTAGGGGAAATGGACCTGCAAGCTCCAGGTGACAAGATGTTCTCCATTAATAATGAGAAGGTCATTGTATGGCATAGCGGATTTAAACAGGTAGGATCTAACTGGGTGGTTCACAGCTAAATGGGAAAGTAGATTTTGACAATCCTAGACACTCTGCTGGGTGAACTCCACTTGGAGTACAATCCAAAATGCTCAGTGGGCTGGCACAAGTCCCTTGTTCCTAGACACAACAAACAAGTCAATATAACCTGCACGAGAGTTGAAAAATCAATAAGAAAAATAAAAGAAAGGTTTAAAAGCAAATGAACGGCATGCTTTGTCTGTCCTTTCTGCTTAGGTTGTGCCCCTTGCTCTGTGCAACGACAAATGCCATCCAGGGGACAGCAAACAGAGGAAGGAAGGGGAGCCGTTTTGTTGCTATGACTGTGCTCCCTGTCCAGAAGGAAAGATGTCAAGCCAGAATGGTAAGAGACATTCCATGAACCGTGAACATGAACCACACACTCATACCCACCCATCACCCATGTACAATGGGCTGCCCTTATCCCTTATCAGCATCAGGAGATTTCAGGTTGAAAACCGAGGCCTTGCAAGTGCTGTGTTGTTGGGCCAATCAATCAATTTGTAGTGCTAGCCTGTACTGCAAAATCAGAAGGTTTTCCTTAATCCTAGGTCTCCTATGTATAGGAATACACTTTATGCTATTAGGATCCTACATTATTCTCAGAACTTGGATCCATGCTTGCTTTTGAATCCAGAACTGCCTGAGTGCTGTGGGTGGTAGCCCTAAGGCTACCCAGGGACGAATGGCGCCCCGAGCGCGCCCATGGCAGGGCGACGAAACTGCACCCCCAGCACGTTGCCCCACCTCTGTGCGTCGCCCAGCCACGCCTCCCTGTGCCTGGAATAGCTCCATTTTGGAGCAAAACGGAGGCAAGGGAGGGAGGGCAGGCCAAACAGCATGCAGGTTCATTTGCTGACTCCACGCAATGGCACCCTGCAGCCCTGCCACTGCCCGGCGCCCATGGCTCACACCCAGTGACGTCATCCGAGCGCGCAAACTACCGGAATGCTCGGATGATTGACAGCCCTCCGCCCCTATGGCGGAGGGCTGCCACGCCTCCCCAAGCCTCACTGCGCCGGAATCACTCCATTTTAGAGCGATTCTGGATGCAAGGGAGGGAGGGCGGGCCCAGCAGCAGCTCGCCCGTCCTCCGGAGTGGCGGTGTGGCCCAGAGCCTCCACGGAACTAGTGGAACGGAGTTCCAGGCCGTTCCGCCTGGATGACACCTCTGCTCATGCCATCCTGGGCTATACCCTTCCTCCACCTCTGAGGCTACCTCTGCATCCAGCGGCAGAGAGGCAGCTACTGGAGTCTCCCCAGGAGAAGGGGATGTTTGTCCCCTTTCCCCATGGAAAGCCCTGCTGCCAGCAAGGGGTTGCTCAGCTCACCGCCAGCTATTTTGCTGGTGGTGATTCCAGGAGCCCCGTGTCAGGCTACCCTGCCTCTGTGGGGGATAAGATCCCCACCCCCTTGCAAGGCAGCCCAGTTCTCCTCCCCCACCCAGGAACGTCCTCCCACCAACCCCCCAGATTCCCCGCAGTGCCGGCGAAGGGTAACCTTACCTCTCGCTGATGTCGCATTGCCACCTCTGGACGATGAGGGGCTGGCGGTGCTACAGCACGGGCAGTATGAGCTTAGCGCCCGCACTCCATGTGCCTTATGGCACTTTTGCAACACCAGCACGAGCAGCATGCTTGTCTCACTCACACTAGAGGGCTCTGGATTGAGCTCCCAGAAAGACGACAGCCACAAACCTATCCGCACTTATCTGCGAGTAAGCTGCATTGACTATAATGGGACTTACTTTTGAGCAGACATAGCTCTGAACATGCTTTTTTTTTTTTTTTTTAGATATGAGTGAGTGTACCAGATGCTCAGATACTGAATATCCTAACAAGGGAAGAAATCAGTGCCTTCCTAAAGGACTAAACTTCCTTTCCTATGAAGAACCCTTAGGCTTCGGTTTGGCTGCGTTGGCGCTCTCTCTTTGCTTGATCGCAGCTTGGGTGCTTGGAATCTTCCTTAAGAATCAGAACACTCCCATTGTCAAGGCCAACAACCGGAACCTGACCTACTCTCTGCTTGCCTCCCTCCTGCTCTGCTTCCTCTGTTCCCTCCTGTTCATTGGCCGGCCTCAATCATTGACCTGCTATGTACGGCAAACTGCTTTTGGGATCATCTTCTCCATCGCTGTGTCTGCCGTGTTGGCAAAAACCATCACTGTTGTTTTGGCCTTCATGGCCACTAAGCCCGGAATGAGGTTGAGAAAATGGGTGGGGAATAGGTTTGCAAACTTTCTGGTTCTGTATTGCTCACTTATTCAGATGAGCATTTGCACGGTATGGCTCTGCACTGATCCTCCGTTTCCAGATGTGGACCCGCACTCCCTCCCTGAAGAAATTATAGTGGACTGCAATGAAGGATCCGCCAACATGTTCAACTATACGCTGGGATACTTAGGACTTCTAGCTCTCGTCAGCTTCATTGTGGCCTTCTTCGCTAGGAATCTGCCTGACTCTTTCAACGAAGCCAAGTTCATCACCTTCAGCATGTTGGTCTTTTGCAGTGTGTGGGTGTCCTTTGTTCCAATCTATCAAAGCACCAAAGGGAAGTACATGGTGGCTGTGGAGATCTTCTCCATCTTGGCTTCCACTGCTGGATTACTGGGTTGCATCTTTGCTCCGAAAATTTATATAATTGTGATAAGGCCTGAATTGAACAGTAAGGACCAATTGATAAGGAGACGTAAGTAAATGACAAGGAGTCCTGCTGCTCAGTCTTTCCTCAAGAACATTGTTGCTGATGCAGCCACATTCATGGAGATTGCGCCGCACCCAGAGCGCAATCCTAAACGGAGTTAGGCTGGCATAAGCTAAGCCAGCAAAGTTTGGCCAGCACAAGGGCCACCATAAAGCCCGTTTGGACGACTCTTGAAGTCAGGGAGAATGGCACACGTCTGTGTGCTGGCCTCTCTGAATTCCAGAGTGGTCCAAACTTCCTTTACGGTGTCCCTTGCGCTGGCCAAACTTTGCTGGCTTAGTTTATGCCAGCCTAACTCACTTTAGGATTGTGCCCACAATGGAGGGGGGTGATTGGGCAGCCAGTAGGTGGTATATTGTACTTACCTCCCAGTATGCTGCCCATTCACCTAGGACTCTCCATGGACTTAAGTCCAAGGAGCAAAGTTCAAGGAGCAAAGAGAACAAAAAAAAAATCTTGCACTTATTTAATAAAAGATCACCTATAAAGGAAAGGAGGGCTTTGAGAATTGATGTTAAAGAACCAAGGACGGAATGTCTACATTTATTGGAAAACGTTTCAGCCATAAGGGTCATCATTTTTTTGCATGCAAAAAATAAAATAAAATAAAAATAAAACCAATTACATCATAACTTGGATGCCTCTTGACTCACTGCTGAGCATATGCAAATATGTTGCATGAACTAGAACGATTAGCCTCACAAAGATTTAGAGGTCAAGCCTATGCATGTCTACTCAGAAGTAAGTCACATTATTGCCATCTGGATTTACTCCCAGGTAAGTGTGGATAAGCTTGAAGCCTTAAGTGTGGCTCTAGAACAGGGGTCTCCAAACCCCGGCCTGAGGGCTGATCCAGCCCTCTGGAAGACTTTTGTTTGGCTCTTGGCAAGTGGTGGGGCTGGCCCACAACAACCTGCTGAATGGGGATAAATACAGTTCAACCTCGGCATCTGCTGGGGTTCTGTTTCAGAGCCCCCCCATGGACACTGGGGTCCCCATTTATATGCCTGTATATACAATGTGAGAATGTGGTAACATGGTGGCGCTGCAGGTTAAACCGCCAAGCAGCTGACCAAAAGGTTGGCAGTTCAAGACCACGTGACAGAGTGAGCTCCCATTGCTTGTCCCAGCTCCTGCCAACCTAGCAGTTCGAAAGCAAATAAAAATGTGAGTAGATAAATAGGGACCACTTGGGTGGGAAGGTAACGGCGTTCTGTGCGCTACGGCCTATAGTCATGCTGGCCACATGACCACGGAAGTTTGTCCTTGGACAAACGCCGGCTCTTTGGCTTAGAAACGGAGATGAGCACCGCCCCCTACAGTTGGTCATGACTAGACCATTCGGTCGTGGGGAAACCTTTACCTTTATATACAATGTTGCCCTCATGCCAAAAAGTTTGGAGAGTCCTACTCTAGAATCAGTAGACCTTGAATATTATCCCAGGCAGCTGCAACAGAGCCATTATTTTCTGCAAAAGTCCTGCTGCACCTGATGTCATACAGAACAGAATACTTTGGGGAATGTGTGTGCATAGGCTGTAATTATCTTACATTGCAATTACTCTGGCTTCTTACTACCAAAACTCACATGGATGGCATGATTTATAAAAACGATTATATAAAATACTCCTCATATTGAACAGAGTCGGGTTGAAGGACCATAAGTGAGCAAGTCTTCATTTATCTGTAATCTGGGAATTTGCCCTTTATATTTTTTATAAGGGTAATTTCTAGTTGCTTCTTTATAAAAAAAAAATCCTGTTTCTGCATGAGAGTTAAGCATAGAGTGATTTGCCAGATTAGTTTAATGAGAGAGTCTTGAGGTGTTCAAGGGCGGATGTGGGAAGCAGACTGAGGCTACTTGAAAATGATACAGATAGGAACAGGGGATTTTCTGCCCAGGGAAGAAAGCTCCTTTCAGATGACAAGGTTCTTCTTGCCTCTACGCCTCCTATTATTGCTGTTGCTGCCTCAAACAGAGTGCAAGATAAATTCTGCTATGTGCACCATGGACTATTCCCTCCAGGTACAATACCAAAATTATCAGCCAGGGGACCTCATCCTTGGTGGGATCACTTCTCTCCTCTTCTCCTTTTCTGAGGGGGCCTCTTTCATGGAACACACCAAACCAAAGTCTGCTGTTGAGCCTGTGTAAGAAAAAAACATGCCTAATTTTTCCCCCCACCATGTATACTTGACTACATTACAATCAAATGTATACTTTGAGCAATTGATTCTCCAGAAAATAATTAAGAGTTGAGGCACATGTTTGCTGCACAAAGTATCATAGAATCATAGAAAGGCCCTATAAGGTCAACCCCCTGCCTGGAGCAGGAAATCAGAATGCCAGACGCAGGGGAGTGGTAATGAGGTGCAGGTATCTAGTTGCCTTGTGTGCTCCCTGAGGCATCTGGTGGGCCATTTTGAGATTCAGGAAGCTGGACTAGATGGGCCTTTGGCCTGATCCAGTGGGGCTCTTCTTATGAAATCTTCCTCGAGCATCTCCAGCAGGTACCTGTTGAGCCTCTGCTTGAAGGTCTCTAGTGAGGGAGAATCTACCTCCTCCCTCAACAATCTGGGAGGTAGTATCACCCACATTTTCAGCCATTCCTCTTGTGCCTTCTTTTGCACAAGCTACCTTGTTTTCTTTCACACAACTAGCACCACAACATGGAGATAGGTGTAGGGAATGTGGTTGTTTGCTCACTTGGTGGGAAACTTGGGGTTTATGTCATGCTCAAGAATGGAGTGTTTGGTAGTGACAATCCAAATGGTGCATTAGATGCATATTTGGTATGATCCAGCAAGGTGACCTTGATAAACAAGATGTGCCACTGTGCAAAACGTTGGTGCATCATGCAACTTTCATTAAACTCTTAATTACTCACATATGCAATACAAAAGGCATATGTTTATTTTTGCAGATATAGGTCCAGAACATGCACTCTTTTCTCAAGGCATTGTAAGGGAAAGTGTGAGTAGCTTCCAAAATTGACAGATGGGCTAGCTTCACCACACATTCCTATTGCTACGTTTTTCTTCAATTGTGAGAAAGGCCACTGCAAGTCAACTCACCTATTACTCTGATGAAAGAAAGCTAATTAATTCCATATTTCATATCTAGAATTCATTCTCGTCACATTACAGTTTTAATGCCATCGGTTTAGATCGCTGTAATGTGACATTTTGATACACTGGACTGTGAGGCAGATACTCTTGCAGGAGCCAGGAAGACTGGGAATGAATTTATGCAGCTTGGATCAACCGCCTTATACAACCTGTGTCTCTTATTTTAGTGCAATGCTGAAAAAATATCAGCACGTCTTGTCCTTGGCATTTGCTGTGCAAGAGATCAATGAGAACCCCAAGATCCTACCCAATGTCACTTTGGGGTTCCACATCTACGACAGTCATTTTGATGCCCAGATCACATATCAGAACACCTTGAACCTTCTCTTTAATCTGATCAAGACTGTCCTCAACTACAATTGTGGTAGCCAGAAGAATCCAGTTGCTGTAGTTGGGGGTTTTGACTCTGAGACGTCCCTTCATGTAGCCACAATCTTGGGCATTTACAAGATTCCACAGGTAAGATAACAGTTTTGATCAGATTTGTAGATATTTGCAAATTCTACGTTTTTTCGAAGTGAGGAGCACTTTACGAAAAACCAGTCCCATGCTTCAAAAGTCAGGAAATTGTAAATTCAGGGGTGGCCACCTTTCAGGTTTAGGGATCCTGGGCAATTGTGTAGAAGTGGGAATTTCAGCAGGTTCAGCTCATTGACTGTGAGATAGCAAGCTACACCTAGTGAAATGCCCTCCTCTACACAATGGTTAAAGGCTCCTAAGTTGAAAGGTTGATCATCCCTAGTTTAGGGAGATGGTCTTTCTGCTGATGCGTAGCCAGTGCCCTCTTACTGTCCTCCACTCAATCTGCAGGGAAGACATGCTGAAAGCAGTTAAAAAGGCCAAGGGATCGTGTAAGTGGGAAATAGAGTTGTATGCAAACACAGCGTGTGATACTATGGAATGTGTTTCATGCTTACATGTTACAGTTGTTAAGACAAGCACCTTTGCTTACCACTGTCTTTTCTTGTGGCACATGAATGAATGAGTAAGGGTTCAATCCTAACCAACTTTCCAGCACTGGGGTAAGGGCAATGCAGCCCTGAGATAAGGGAACAAACATTCCTTTGCCATGAGGAGGTTTCCGTGACTGCTACTCTACTGCAGACTGCAGAAAATGGTGCACTGGCAGAGTGATGTCAGTGATGGGAAGTTGGTTAGGAATGTGCCCTAAGCAATTTAATTCATCTCATAGACATGAGATTCACACACACACACACACACACACACACACACACACACACACACACAC
>JAJKFI010000386.1:132808-158399 GCA_029204185.1 Lerista edwardsae
CACACACACACACACACACACACACACACACACACACACACACACACACACAAGCACTCCTGTAAGTCCTAGATATGGTTTGTGAAAGCAAGAACATGAGCAAATAAGACAAAGTAACTTGCTTGCAAATTGAATGCAGAAAATGAGAAAAAAATTAAGAGTCTTACAGCTCTCTCCCATCATCATAAAAGGCAACAGAAATATTAGGAAGCTGCTATGTGTTTTGAAAATAGGTTTATTTTTTTCATTTGCTACAATGCATCACAACACTCAAAGCCCCATCCTGACTAGTGCTGGCATAGCAGGACCTCGGAGCCTACACTGTATCTAGTGCTAGTTGGCAGCCAACTGGAGTCCTCCTCAGGATAAAGGGATGTTTTCCCCTTACCCTGAGTAATTCCACTACCTGCCCAATGGGGCTACTTGGATCTGTGCCAACTACTTAGCTGGCATAAGTCCGAATGGCCCTAGTAGTGCTCTCAGGCATCATTCATGCCTTGAATGATGGTTGGGTTACATCTCTGTTAGAAAGACTATTATTATAGTACAACAACTTTATGCACCTATATACATCCCAGTGGGGAAAACAAAATGTTTGCTCTTTCTTAGGTTACCTACTGTTTATATGCCCCAGCGGTGAGTGATATTACTCAGCGCTCTTCCTTATACCGGATGGTCCCCAACGAAGCACACCAGTATACAGGGATTGTCCAGCTCCTCCTGCATTTCCAGTGGAAGTGGGTGGGGCTCATGGCCATGGCGGACGACAAAGGCGAAAAGTTTGTGCAGACTTTGGAAGACGCGTTTTCTCGGCACGGCATCTGCACCGCCTTCACGCACCGAATGCCAATCCAGAGCAACATTTTAGGCGTCGTGGCTTTTTTAGACCGTTTCCTGAACCTGACGCTTTTTCTCAGCAGCACAAGCGTCAATGTGTGCGTCGTAAGTGCCGACACGCACATGATGCTGGATTTGCAAGTGGTGCTGAATCTGGTCGAAAGGGATATGAGACCCATAGACAAAGTGTGGGTCATGACAGCCCACTGGGATTTTTCATTAGAGCCATTTCTCCAATTCCTGGACATCCGGGTCTTCCATGGGGCCTTATCCTTCGCCATCCACTCCACCGAAGTGCAGGGCTTCCCGTGGTTCCTGCAGACCCAGAGTCCCTACTCAGAGAGAGATGGGTTTATCAGGGTCTTCTGGGAGCAGGCATTCAAATGTGCATTTCCAACGACTCTGAGTAAAGAGCCTGGAGAAAGCTGCACAGGACGGGAGAAGCTGGAGAACCTCCCTGGCCCCTTTTTTGAAATGAGCATGACCAGCCAAAGTTACAGCATCTACAATGCTGCCTATGCTGTGGCAGAAGCTTTACACGCCATGCATTTGTCCAGAACCAGGCACCAAGCAATAGTTCATGAAGACCCGTTGAAGGATCAGATGAAGCATCAAAAGTCAACAGCTTTTCAGGTAATATTATTATTATTTATTATTTATTGGATTTCTATCCCGCCTTTTTGCCCGAAGGCACCCAAGGCGGCATTGCAACATGAAAATACAATATAAAATTTAACATTAAAAAGCAATTTAAAAACAATATTAAAACAATACAATAAAACAAAATTAAAACAAAACAATACAATTTAAAAACAACAAGCCCAGTGGATCATAAGGTATAAAATATAAAAATGTAACAAACCAGCCAGCCTGTCAACAGTTAAAAGCTTTTTGAAATAAAAAGGTCTTCAGCCCCCGCCGAAATGTTAACAAAGAGGGAGCAGTTCTCAATTCTAAGGGGAGGGTGTTCCAAAGTTGGGGGGCCACTACCGAGAAGGCCCTCTTCCTGGCCGCCGCCCCTCTCACTTCTCCTAATAGTATACATGGAAGGCAGATTTTTTTAATTGAGCTATTAGTGCACTACAGACATTATGGATTCACCAATGTCTCTGTTCATTGCATTTTTTGCAATGAACAGAGACATTGGTGAATCCATAATGTCTGTAGTGCACTAATAGCTCAATACAATGTACCAGTAGCACCAGCAGTACATGCGTTCCACCACGACTGGTTGCTGCAAAACTTCCATGAAGTGCTTTGCGGTGGTGGTCTCTGCTGGTGGAATGTTCATTCCACCAGTGAATTGGCATTCATTCATTCATTCATTCATTCATTCATTCAAGAGATTTCTACCCTGCCTTTCCTCAAGATGTCCAAGGTGGCTTACAATTATTGGAGGGGGAAAAAAAATACAGTATATAAAAAATAGTAAAACAAACAAAAATAATAAAACAAAATCTAAATAAATAAATTGCCAATTCACTGGTGGAATGAATGTTCCGCCAGCAAAGACCACCACAGCCATCAGAGTGCCGTGGGCACCCAGGGATCTTTAAACTCACCTGGGTGATTGAGGGCCCCTCTGCAGCATTGGGGAAGCTCGCAGCCCCCTCTGCAGGTCTCCCTGAAGCTAGTAAAAGCTCCATTTTGTGCTCAAAGGGCACTACCAGAAGTCCCAGAAGAGGCTGCTGGGCCCCGAATGCTGCAGAGAAGCCCCCTTCCCAGACCACCAGGTATGTTTAAAAGTCTACGATTGCTGCAGTGCCATCAGGATACCTCCCCAACCCTAGTCCCAACCCCACAGGAACTTTCAGCAGTCCCAGCATCCGAGTAGGACTTTGGGAACCACTGGAGCAAGGGTTAAGCACCACCTTCCAACCATCACTTCTTCCCCAGGTATATTACCCTCCGGGATTTTCTGTAAAAAATTTTGTGTTGGCCTTTATGATGAGGAAAGAGATGACTATCCTATGATGTTGCATTTGATGCTATATCCAGTTATCTCTTTTTTTATCACTTTTGTGATACACTTCTATTGTTCCAGCTTCACCCTTTTTTGAGGAGCGTCTCATTTAACAACAGTGTTGGCGACAAGGTGTTTTTTGATGAGAAGGGAGAATTGGCAGCTGGCTTTGATATCATCAACTGGATTACTTTCCCGAACAAATCTTTCTCAAGGGTCAAAGTAGGATGCCTGGATCCTCAAGCAGAACCAGATGGGAAATTCTCCATCAATGATTCCGCCATCACATGGCATAGCAAATTTGCCCAGGTAACACCTGACTGAAGCTTCTAAGCTTCAAAGTTAAATGACTCTCTGTGATTCTTTTTCATACCTTGCAAGAGAATTTTACTCAGCACTGTTTTGACTTCAGCAATGTGTTTTAGATGGATACTGTTCACTCGCCTCTCTTTGGAACTGTCCAGATCTCATTGTTGAGCCATGGCAGTACAATCAGAGGCAGAGGGAGGGTGTAGCCTGGGGTGGTGCGAGCCATGGGCGCTGGCAGCAGTGGGGTGGTGGGGCGCCATTGCGCAGACTAACCCGCGAGCTAACCCGAGCTGTTTGGTCCACCCACCCTCCCTGGTGTCCGTTTCGCTCCAAAATGGAGCTATTCTGGGTGCAGGGAAGCATGGCTGGGTGACACACAGGGGCGGGGCGATGTGCTGGGGGCGTGGTTTCGTCACCCTCCCATGGGCGCACTCGGGGCTCCGTTCGTCTCTGAGTACAATTCAAACAATTCAATTCAATTCCCTGAGCCACTGCAAGGGTCTCGTTCCTGACGGCGCCATCAAAATGGTGGGCAAAACGTCCAAATAACTTACACATGTAACTAAATTCACATGTGCAGCAATTCTCAAAAGCAAACAAATTATTGGCTTTTCTCATGCCGCTGAAAACGTTTGCAACAATATCGCCTACCCTCCACAAGTTCAACCCTAGCAGTAACAGGACACTGCATACAAAATCCAGTTTTAGATCCAAGATGCCCTTATTTCAGTTCAACAACTTGCTGGCTCAAAGGAAGACAAGAAGAAAAATAACACGAATGCTAAATGCTCTGTCTCCTTGATCATAATAGGTGGTACCTGTTGCTTTATGTAATGACAATTGTCAGCCAGGCTATAGCAGGAAAAGGAAGGAGGGAGAGCCGTTTTGTTGCTATGATTGTGCTTCCTGTCCAGAAGGGAAGATCTCAGACCAGAAGGGTAGGAGACATTATACTATAAAGTCTATTAAAACATGAGTGCATACAATGATCATGGGGTATCTGTAAATGAGCTGAGACTGAGAACTAAGGAGATGGATCTCTTTCTGAAAATGTCCCAATGGACTTTATCAGCTGTGGTGCAGAATGGAGGGTTGTCATGGTCACATATGCAGAAAAAAAAACACCAATGGGTTCAAAAATGGCTTGTGTGATCCCTAACCATCATAAAAGTGGGCATCGGTCTGTCATCCAAAGGGCAGCCCAATCCAGAACTTCCCGGCTCCCGTAGGAGCAGAGGTACCAAAATGATGACCGCTGCATCCTGCAGGAGCCAGGCAGCCACTGGAGGCTTTTGGGGAGAAGGGGACAGTCATCCCCTTCCCCCAGGGAAAGCCCTGCCACCCGCAATAGGACTTCTCAGCTCGCTGCCTGCTGTTTTGTCAGCAGTGAATTGAGCAGCACCATGTTGGGCTGCCCGGGCCACCACTGGGTCCCACCACCTCTCAGGGCTGCCTCACCCCTCCCTCACCTGGTTCTTCTCATCCCCACCTTCCCCCCACCCCAAATGGGCTTACGGGTGGCAAGTGCAGTGGAAAGCACTGGCCATCCTGTTTGTCTGCGTTGGGACCTGGCACTAATTGAGAATCAGCCCAGCATCAGTAGTATGAGTGGTCGCAGACGTCGCAACGTTTGCACCTGTGTTACACTCGCACGGCAATAGGACCTCCTGGATAGGGCCCTGAGTCCCTTCTTGACTGCTGCGGCACACTGATAAATGAACCAATAGAGACTCCTGAGCTCAGCAGACTAAGAGCTTGAGATTCAACAAGGAACAGACTGAAGGAAGATGGGCCTTTAAGAAAGCTGATGAAGGTGTTGGTGAACTAATTGGGACTGGTAAGTGGACCAGTAACTAGTTGATTGGAGAAGCCTGACCATAAAAATCCTCAGGTTTTTTTGTCCTTACATTTAGATGAACTAAACTTTGCTGGAGGTGATTGCATTCACCTATGCTTAGGACCCTTTGAGCTTTTGTCTAGGATACTTGCTATCAGAGGCGTCATCCAGGTGGAATGGCCTGGTACGCCGTTCCGCTAGAACTGTGGAGGGCCTGGGCCGCGCTGCCTCTCCGGAGGATGGGCGAGCTGCTGCTGGGCCCACCCGCCCTCCCTTGCATCCCGAATTGCTCTAAAATGGAGTGATTCGGGCGCTGTGAGGCTTGGGGAGGCGTGGCAGCCCTCCGCCATAGGGGCGGAGGGCTGTCAATCATCTGGGCATTCCGGTTCCTGGCGTGCCCGGATGACATCACTGCTTGCTATAGTATTGAGCTTGGGAGGCAATAGAGTGGGGTGCTATGGTCTGAGTTTTGGGGTATACGGTAGTTAGATCACTCCCTTGAGAAAGCCTCCAGACCTCTGAGATCTCTTATCTCAGCTAATGGATACTAATTGCTCTCAGCCCCTGGAGAATGGCTGCAGCCTGTTGCCCTGGTAAGACAGGCTTTTTTTTTTTTGAAAGCCTGACTTTAAAATCATGCTGATTTTAACAGCATTATTTCATTTAAGAAATTTGCATCCATGAGAGTTCCTGGAACAGAACCCTTGAGGATGAAAAGGCTCCCCCTGTGCCATTTTCCCCAGCTGCAAATTGTGGTGGGCCTTCCAAGAGGCAGCATATTACAATGGTCCACCTAGATAGCGGCGTCATGCAGCCGGAATGCTGGGCAGGAGGAACGGGTGAGCAGCAGCCCACCCATCTTCCCCGGGGGCAGGGAAGACGGCGAAATGGACGGGAACGCAACGGGCGGGCTGCCGCTCACCCGTTCCTCCTGCCCAGCGTTCCGGCTGCATGACGCAGCTCCACCTAGAGTAATATACAAGAATTTGGATCATCTGCATTTCAGAAAAAAATCATTCAAAATTGTGCGAGCTTTACAAGAATTCATAATACAATATGGTATGTCTGAGAGAGTGTACTCTTTTTTGTTTGTTTGTTTGGTAAAAAAGACAGGGACGACTGTTTCAATTGCCCAGAAGATCAGTATCCCAACAGAGGGAGAAATCAGTGCCTGCCAAAGAAGCTAAACTTTCTGTCTTATGATGAACCTTTGGGCACCGGTTTGGCTGTTTTGGCTCTCTGTCTTTCTTTGACCACCACCTTGGTGCTTGGCATCTTCATCAAGAATCGGAACACTCCCATCGTCAAAGCCAACAACCGGAACCTCACCTACTCCCTGCTCGTCTCCCTCCTCCTCTGCTTCCTCTGCTCTTTGCTCTTCATTGGCCAACCCCAGCCTGTGACCTGCCAGCTACGACAAACCACATTTGGCATCATCTTCTCGGTGGCTGTGTCTTCGGTGCTGGCAAAAACAATCACTGTGGTTCTGGCTTTCGTGGCTACCAAACCAGGGTCCAGGATGAAGAAATGGGTGGGGCCAAGATTTGCAAACTCTGTTGTTCTCAGCTGCTCATTTGTTCAAGCAAGTATTTGTGTGGCATGGCTCTCCACAGATCCTCCATTCCCACATGCTGATGCCCAGTCCATGCCTGAAGAAATCATCCTGGAATGCAATGAAGGATCGGCCAACATGTTGTATTATATTCTGGGGTACATGGGGTTTCTGGCTCTCGTCAGTTTCATCGTGGCCTTCTTTGCCAGGAAACTGCCAGATACTTTTAATGAAGCCAAGTTTATCACTTTCAGTATGCTGATGTTTTGCAGTGTGTGGGTGTCTTTTGTGCCGACTTATTTAAGCACTAAAGGGAAAAATATGGTGGCCGTGGAGATCTTCTCCATCTTGGCTTCCAGTGCTGGGTTACTAGCTTGTATTTTTTCCCCAAAATGCTACATTATTGTCCTGAGGCCTGAACTGAACTGTAAGGAACAGCTAAAGAGAAGGAGTAACTGAGAATCTAACTGCTGGAGGCCTACTGCCTAGCGAACATGATTGTTTCCAATGGACTTTGCTTTCAATTCCGTTCATTTACTTTTGCATCCGCAATATTTCCAAAAGCAATTATTTTATTAATTGGTATTAATCTGTTGGGCTACTGAAGGAAGTCCCTGGAAATTTACAGGCCTGAATGGGGAAAGGCCTAAAATTAGGCCAGCTCAGGGGGTAAAGTGTTGAGTCATTCTGACTCAGCTTCAGCCAGGGGATGAGATCATCTGATCTCTGATTGGATGCTGGGGACTAATTAATCAAGACCAGAAACACCTGTGGTCAGTTGCTGGAGATGTAAGTGTTGCTGTTGGAGGAGCTTTGCTGTACCTGTTACCGGCTTTGCTGTTCTTTGCTGCATGAAGCTTTCTTCTGAGAATACAGAAGTTCTTGTTACCCTAATCTCTGTTGTCTGAGGGATTCCTTGCCGGAGCTCTGCGACCTTGAAGCCTTTCCAAGCCTCACAGCTGCAAGCTGCTTCTACGCTATCATCATAATCCTTTAATAGTAATTAAATATTACTTAATATTACTAGCATTAATCATTTACCAGGGAAGATACATTCAGAGACTCCTTTTCCCTTCTCTGAGACTTTTAGCCTTTCCCACTGAATGCTGATGAATACCCTCTAAATAAAGATGTCTTTGTGTCCCAATAATTTTATTGCCTCCAATACCATACTTTCAGTTTTGAAAGTACCATACTTTCAGAGAAAGCAGAGGGAAGTGAAAAGATTGCCCTGCTGTGATTGGAGACAACGGCCACATGGGTGGAGGCTGGGAGCTGCACTGAAAATCAGCAAACGTTTGAGACTCATCTATACTGCAGCCCTGTATGCTGTTCAAAATGTGGCCTCATAACTCAGACAAAATGATTATGGCAACATTGCTACAGCCAACCTAAGTTTGGATCACGACACAGAATGGAAACAGACCCATGTGTTGACGACATATTTGTTATTATTTATTTAAAAGATTTATATCCCGCCTTTTTGCCCACTGGAGGGGATTCAAGGTGGCTTACATAGTAAAATAAAACCATATTAAAATCTAACAAATACGAAAAAAAATTAAATATAAAAAACCAATTACAAAATAAAAAACATTAAAAGGCAAATCCACCACAATCACCCAACAATTTTTTTAAAAAAGTCAGTCCACTGTCTTACTCAGGGCGCAATCCTAACCCGGAGTTAGGCCAGCAAAGTTTGGACAGCACAAGGGCCACCATAAAGCATGTTTGGACCACTCTCGGCGGCAGGAAGGATGATGCGCATCTCTGTGTTGCCTCTCTGATTTTGACAGTGGTCCAAACATACTTGATGGAGTCTCTTGTGCCAGCCAAACTGTGCTGGCCTAACTGTGCTGGCCTAACTCCAAGTTAGGATTGCACTCTAAATTGCATCCAAGGTTCCTTCCTGTTTGAACATTCTATACTTCTAAGTATCTTGGCTGACATCCTACCTCTACAAACAATACTGGGCAGGCTCGGTGTGTGTGTGTGTGTGTGTGTGTGTGTGTGTGTGTGTGTGTGTGTGCACCTTCTAATGGACATGACCCCTTGGCTGTTTTTCTATTTGGTAGACTTCTGATCAAATCCTGGCAGCATTAAAAAAAACTTGGTGCAGCAAAAACAGGGATAAACCAGAACACAAAAAATGGTAAAAATTCTTTGGTAAATTGAGCCTTCACCTGGCAGTAAAACAACATCAGTGTCAACTAGAGTCAAAAATTAAACAGGGCTTTTATTTGTAGGTTGCCGGCTGGGCATTGCCAGGGACCAAGATCACCTACCCATTTCCCCCGATGAATGCAAAGTACTGGAGGCATCACAGGGCTAGGCTGCCAAGTTTAAGAACTTGATCTCTGAGTTTAAAAGCAGGGTGCACAGACAGAAAGCAATGGAAAAGCAAAACAATTGTGGGTGCCATCCTAAACTGAGTTAGGCCGGCATAAGCTAAGTCAGCAAAGTTTGGCCAGCACAAGGAACACCATAAAGTATGTCTGGACCACTCTCGGAGTCAGAGAGGCCAGCGCACAGATGTGAGCCGTCCTCCCTGACTACGAGAGTGGTCCAAACATGCTTTATGGTGGCCCTTGTGCTGGCCAAACTTTGCTGGCTTAGCTTATGCCAGCCGAACTCCATTTTAGGATTGTGCTCTGGAGCTAATTGTTGGGAGGGAGGCAAAAAACCCTTTCCTAGTAGGGTGCAGGCAGAAGGAGGAACAGTAGGGTAAGGGAGCGAAGGAGGCGCTGGAAATAAGACCACCAGTTCCCTTTTTTCCATCCAAAGGAATTATCTGTAGATGTAAGCTCGAGCCCTAAGGATTTTCCAAAAATCCTAAAATACTCCACACTGCAGTTGCGGACACAGCCAATGGGCCACCCAGGGGCAGAGAAGGAAGAGTTTCGCCCCCTCTGCTGTTTCCCCACCCCCCTGTGCCACTCCACCCCCACGCCATGTCAGTCTCCACTTTGGAGCCGTATGATGGCAGGGGATGGTGGGCAGGCCAAAACCACTCTCCTCTCCAAGAGGTGAGCGGCCTTGTCGCCACCCTTCTCCCACTCCAGGAGTGCAGCTCCCGGGGGTTTGGCCCCCTCCCACATAATGGTAGGTCTGTAACTGCCAGACTGTAGGAGTGCATTCCCCCAAACAGTATCTTGCTCAGGGGTCACCCTAAAGCGCAGTCCATATTGAATGGGATGTGTAAGGCATCTGGCCCTTGGCAGAGATTAAGCCACCTAGAAAGAACACCCAAGAGAGTCATGGGCTCTACAGGTTCTTGAATTGTTACCCTGCTATTGCTTACTTCCATTATTGGCTGCTCCTTTACATTCAGTTCAGGTCTCAAGACAATGATATAATATTTGGGGACGAAGATGCAAACCAGCAAGCCAGCACTGGAGGCAAAAATGGAGAAGATCTCCACAGCCACCATGTCTTTCCCTTTGGTGCTGAGATAAGTGGGAACAAAAGAGACCCACACACTGCAAAACACCAACATGCTGAAGGTGATGAACTTGGCTTTGTTAAAAGAGTCGTGCAACGTCCGAGCAAAGAAGGCTACAATGAAACTGATGAGAGCCAGAATTCCAAGCTATCCTAGAATACAGTAAAACAGGTGAGTTGATCCAGCATTGCATTGCACTATGGTTTATTCCAGCAGGAAGGGCATATCAACATACCCCATTGGCACTGCTATGTCAGTGCTAGAAAGTTGGTTAGGATTTCACCCTGAGTGAGTCAAGTTTATTAAGTTTTAGCGGTACACCAAATGTTCACAGAGAAAGCTCTCTCTCTCTCTCTCTCTCTCTCTCTCTCTCTCTCTCTCTCTCTCTGTGTGTGTGTGTGTGTGTGTGTGTGTGTGTGTGTAAAAAGTGGTATTGCTGAGGGTCACGAATGCGAAAATTTTTGCAACCACTCATACACCACTCTATCATTTTCTGTCACTTTTTGTAGTCATTGACTTAAAGCTTTGGGTTTTGTTTTGTTTTTCTAAAGTAAATTGCTGACAACTACCAGCATGAGTGGGTAACAATGGGTAACAAGCATGGCTACATTCCTGTTTCAATCTGGCCGGCACCATATTGGGGTTTGATCCATTTATAGTCCAATCCTTGGATCGACAGCAGCATCAGCTGTCAGAGGAAGGCTGCTAAGAAAGCAATCCTAACCTGGAGTTGGGCCGGCATAGTTAGAACAGCAAAGTTTGGCTGGCGCAAGGGACACCGTACAGTATGTTTAGACCACTCTTGGAGTCAGAGAAGCCATCACACAGATTCAGCTGTTTTTCAAAAATAGTTCCCTTGACTGGTGGGCACAACATGCTCCAAGGTAAAGTTTGGCAAGTGGTTACTAAGGATGCAATCCTAAGCTGTGCTGGAACATCAAGGCCGGTGGGCCTGTGTTGTATCTAGCGCAGCTTTGGAGTGGAGTTCACGCCCTTGCCCCAGAGGCAGATCCAGCCTCCCCTATGCGTTCCTTGGATCTACACCTGCTGTATAACAGGTGCAGAGCCAAGGAAGCCATGCGGCCCAAATTGGGGCCGTTCAACCTGGGGATGGAAGCTTGGATGCAGCCTGATGGCCACATCCCAACCCCAACCCCCTCCCAAGGCAGGCTCGCCTCCCAGCACGCCCACCCAGGTCCTCCCTCCCTTCCTCCACCCAGATCCACTCATGCGCCAGCCACATTTAGCTGGCACGCAAGTGGTGCAGTGGTGCCTGGGCCTTGCACCTTTGGGCCAATGCTGCTGCTAGCTTCTGCCCAAGGGTGTCTTAAGGATTGCGCCCTAAATCAGAGAGAGGTGAGAAAGTCAGACAAAAAGTTAGTATGGCAGGATACTTTAGTCAAGACAGGGCAGGAGGTTTAGTCGAGAGGGTTCAAGCCTCCATTTGCCCGAAGATAAGATCCGAAGGTCGCCAGTTCGAGAACACCGGAAGTCTCCGTGAGCAGCAGACCTTGAGAATTGCGACTGATAAGAGCTGTCTCCAGCTGCCTGTGAGAGAGGAGTTGTGCTGGGTGAGCTGTTTCTTTGGTGGGAGCAGAGAAGCCGTTTGTCAGCCAGCAGGAAGGCAATCGTGCGGCCAGAAAGAAGGACTAGACCATGAAAGTTCCATCTGTATGTTGTTGTAGTTCTTGAAAGATAGAACTTCTTTGTAATTTGTAAAAAACCCTTGCGGGTTTAGAGAAATAAAGCCTGCCTATGTAAACCACCTTGAATTAAAGCCAGAGGAGCAATCTAATGGCCAAAGAAAGGTGGTATATAAATACTTGCATCATCATCATCATCATCATCATCATCACCATCATCATCATCATCATCATTATTATTATTATTATTATTATTATTATTATTATTATTATTGGGATGGAGGGAATGTGTTTATTGCCCCCCTGGCCTCTGTTCATTAATTAGAGGAGCTATAAAGGGGCTATGTTGGTTGGGGTGGAGAGCTGATTCAGAGAGTAAGAAATCAACAGGACTCCCTCTCACTAAACAATGTTATGTTTTTATTTATTGCTCTTTATCAGTTGCTCCTTACGATTCAGTTCCGGCCTAAAAATTATTATATACACTTTGGGAGAAAAGATACAAGCTAGTAATCCAGCACTGGAAGCCAAGATGGAGAAGATCTCCACAACCACCATGTATTTCCCTTTGGTGCTTAGATAGGTAGGAACAAAAGAAACCCAAACACTACAGAACACCAACATGCTGAAAGTGATGAACTTGGCTTCGTTGAAGGAGTTGGGCAACTTCCGAGCAAAGAAGGCGACAAGGAAACTGACGAGAGCCAGAATTCCCAAGAACCCCAGAACATAGTAAAACATGCCAGATGATCCTTCATTGCATTGGACGATGATTTCTTCCGGCAGGGAGTGCGTGTCCACGTCTGGGAATGGAGGATCAGTGCACAGCCATACCATGCAAACATTTGCCTGAATAAATGAGCAGGAAAGAACAATTGAGTTTGCAAGTCTTTTCCCCACCCACTTCCTCATCCTGCTTCCTGGCTTGGTGGCCATGAAAGCCAGAACCACCGTGACGGTTTTTGCCAACACAGCAGAAATGGCCATTGAGAAGACAATGCCAAATGCAGTCTGTCGTAACTGGCAAGTCAGGATCTGAGGCCAGCCAATGAACAGCAAGGAGCAGGAGAAGCAGAGCAGGAGGGAGATGAGCAGGGAGTAGGTCAGGTTCCGGTTGTTGGCTTTGACGATGGGAGTATTCTGGTGCTTAATGAAGATTCCAAGCACCAAGGCTGTGATCAGAGAAAGAGAGAGGGCCACAATGGCCAAACCAAAGCCCAAAGGGTCATTGTACGACAGGAAATTTAAGTCCTTGGGAAGGCATTGATCCCTCTCTTTGTTGGGGTGCTGATCTTCTGGGCATTGGGAACATTCGTCCGTATCTTTAAAAAAAGAAAATAAATGTGTCTATAGGAAATATCTAATTAAAATCTACCCCCCTCCAAGCCTAAGGGCTCTTCGCGCTTGTACAGCTGGCATTGCACCAATGCTGACTGCCTGGTGGCATTTGTGAAAACCATTCCCACAGCATATGGAGTTGTGCACTGCCGAAAAAACAATGGGGTGTCCTACACCCATTGGAACATTGCTTATAGACCCAACACCAAGACAGGTCCAACATAGGTGGAATGAAGTGGGGTCGGTGGAACAAGGCAGCAACAATATTTAAACATTTAAATAAATATATAGTATATAAATACTATTACTATTTGAATGAACGAATTTGAATTTACATTGGGAGTCTTTGGGACACATACTGTATGTCTTGATTTACTCTCACAATAAAGCAAACTTAGAGCGCAATCCTAACCTGGAGTCAGGCCCGCACAGTTAGGCCAGCAAAGTTTGCCTGCTACAAAGGACACCATAAAGTATGTTTGGACCACTCTCGGAGTCAGAGAGGCCAGTGCTCAGACATGCGCCATCCTCCTTGACTCTGCATGTGATCCAAATGCACTTTCCAGTGGTCTTTGTGCCAGCCAAACTTTGCTGGCCTAACTGTGCTCTTAATCGTATTTTTTTTTACAAAAAATTACGATGCAATATCTGTGATTATTGCTTTCGAATTATGGTGTTGGAGAAGACTCTTGAGAGTGCCCTGGACTGCAAGGAGATCCAATCGGTCAATCCTACAGGAAGTCAAGCCCAATTGCTCCCTAGAAGGACAAATCCCGAAGCTGAAGCTCAAATACTTTGGCCACCTCATGAGAAGAGAGGACTCTTTAGCAAAGACCCTCATGCTGGGAAAGATGGAAGGCAGAAGGAGAAGGGGGCGGCAGAGGATGAGGTGGTTAGAGAGTGTCACCGAAGCGATGAACATGAAGTTGGGCGAGCTCCGGAAGCTAGTGGAGGACAGGGAGGCCTGGTGTGCTGTGGTCCATGGGGTCGCGAAGAGCCGGACACGACTTAGCAACAACAACCATCTATGATGATTATATACTATAATCTTTTAATATGTGTTCTTTTAATATGTGGTGTAGTATGATTTCACTGACCTTTCTGTCTTGCAATCTTCCCTCCTGGACATGGAGCGCAATCGTAGCAACAAAATGGCTGCCCTTCTTTTCTTTGTCTCCTGTATCCGGGGTTGCAGCGGTTATTACACAAAGCAAGGGGCAAAACCTACTGTACAAAGAAAAAGGGAGATGCAGCACATATTGCATTTCCTCCTCATTTCTTCCTTGTTTATAATCTATATATATAAAGAAGAGCGTATGTATGTGTGTGTGTATGTGTGTATGTTCCACATAAGCTCTGCAACGCCTGGACTGACTCGCACCAAACTTGGCACGCGGGTGCCTTGGCCCCCTGAGACCGTCGCATGGTTTTGGAACGGCTTGCGCCCCCACGGGTGGGGGTAAAAGAGAATTTGTGGATCTCCATGGGTGGCTATGGGCTGAGCCACTGCATTCCGAGGCGCTGATGATGTCATGATGAGAGGCAAAGTACATGCAAATGACATGCGGAATCTTCAGGCAGCAACTGAACTCTTTACAGTTGAAGACAAACAGCAGCAAATAGGTTTCCCGCAGGTAAACTGATACAGGGCCATCTGTATGGCTGGTGAGTGGGGGGGTCAGGGATGGGACATATAAACATCCGGGCACAAATAGGTTTCCCGCAGGTAAACCGATACAGGGCCATCTGTATGGCTGGTGAGTGGGGGGGTCAGGGATGGGACATATAAACACCCGGGCAAAGCCGGGTACATAAAAGCTAGTTAATGGATAAATTAATGGATGAATCCTGTAAAGCTGTGTTCTGAACAGCAGGTGCAGATCTGAGGAGTCCATGCAGCCCGAATCGGCCTCCTGGGCTGGCATCCCTAAATATAACACTCTGCAGAATTCCCTCTGACTGATGTGAATGATTGTCAAAGTGTCCCATTTTACACCCTAGAAACATCCATCCCTACCTACCTGGTTAAATCTGCTGTGCCACGTAATGATGGTTTCATTAATGGAGAAGCCTTTGCCGTCTGGTGACAGGGGATCCATCCGTCCTACTTTCACTCTTGAGAAAGATCTGTTTGGGAAAGTAATCCAGTTGAGGATTTCAAATCCGGCAGCCAGTTCCCCCTTCTCGTCAAAAGACACCTGGACCCCGGCACTGTTGTTAAACGAGATGCTCCTCAGAAAAGGGTGAAGCTACAAAGAAAGATGCACCAACAGATTTGAGAGAACAGTGGGCCACTCCCATCCCCAAGCAATATTCTTATGGGGAATGAAAAGAATAAACAGCGGGAGGCGAATATATTCATCACATCTCTCCCTCCCTCCCTCCCTCCCTCCCTCCCTCTCTCTCTCCCTCTCTCTCTCTCTCTCTCTCTCTCTCTCTCTCTCTCTCTCTCTCTCTCCCCCCCCCTTCCAAATTTCACCATCACTTGCTACTTTTTAATCTTGTTGGACGGCCAACGTTCTAGGCTTGGTTTCATGCTTCCAAATCCCTCGTTTTAAGACCAGAGACCCCGGTTCACATGGCAGCCAGTCACAAGTGCTCTCCTTTATGTGCACATGTCAACATGTCTTAAAATCCTTTTTCGAGACCAAAATCTATGGCTTAAAATCTCTCCTTTTACATACGGAGCAAGAAACTTTTGCTCCCTGTCGGTGGCCTAGTTCCAAAAATCAGCTAACAACCCTTATCCTAACCAGTTTTCTGGTGCCGATTCAGCCACAATGCAGCCTTGAGGCAAGGGAACAAATATTACCTTACCCAAAGGATGTGCAGAGACAAGCCTAGTCTCCAACCACTGCCTGCCTGCTGGAGCTGCCACCGCCACCACTTGCCCTCCGAGACCCTACTGAGGGCCAGGAAAGCCTCAGGAAGCATCCACGTGCCCTTTGAAGGCTTACACCAGCCTCCAGAAAGGCTTTTAGTGTGACTTCTGATTTTTGTTGAAAACCAGAAGGAATGCTGAAAACATTTCTGGAGGCTGGTGTAAGCCTCTGGGCATGCGGAGCAGCCTCAAGTTGTGTGAGACACTGGGTGTGCCAGGGAGGAGGGCAGTGGTGGTGGCATCAGAGGTTGGCAGCCAGGAGGCGCTGTAGTCTGCAGTCCTTGCCTGGGGTGGCACATAGGCCAGGATCGTGCCTGCTTCCATGCCCCCCCCCAAATGCAACACCTGCTCTGTTGGAACGGCTGCATTGGCTCTGGAAAGTTTGTTAGGATTGGGCTGGAAGTCATTTGGGTTTTCCACCTGACAAGCATGGGACTTCAGAGACCCCACATGGTCCCCTCTGGTCAGTCTTCTGCATGCGGCTCTGGCTGAATGCATGGCATGGAAAGCATGTGCCAAAACATAGACGGAGTTGTAGACGCTGTAGCTTTGTCCCGTCATGGTCATTTCAAAAAACGGGCCAGGAAGGCTCTCCAGCTTCTCCTCCCCCGTGCAGCTTCTCTTGGTCCCCTCCTCCTCCCCGTCAGTGTCATGAAATAGACAGTCGAACGCCTGTTCCCAGAAGAGCCTGATAAAGCCATCTCGATCCGAGTGGGGATCCAGGCTGTGAAGGAACTGTCGGAAGCCCTGAGGATCCGTGGTCTGAATTCCAAATGAAATGGCACCATGGAAGACTTGGATATCGAGGGCTCTGTGGAAGGTCTCGGAGGAGAAATCCCAGTCCGCTGTCATGACCCACACTTTGGCGATGGGTGTCATGGCATCTCTCTCAAAGAGATTCAGCACCAGCTGCAAGGATAGCATGCTGTGAGAGTCGGCACTCACAATGCATATGTTGACGCTGGCCTTGCTCAGAAGAACGGTCATATTCATGAAGGGGTCTAGCAGCTGGAAAATGTCTTCAATGTTACTGTGGGTCGGGATCCTTTCAGTGAAGGCTATGCAGATGCCGTTCTGGGAAAACCTGTGCGCCAAGCTCTGCACAAACCTCTCTCCTTTGTCATCACTCATGGCAATGAGCCCAACCCACTTCCATTGGAAATGCAGGAAAAGTTGCACAATTCCCGTGTACTGATGCACTTCATTGGGCACCGTCCGGTATAAAGAAGGAAGCTGGGTTTTGTCACTCACATCTGGAGCAGATAGGCAGTAGGTCACCTACGGAAAAATCAGATATCTTTTGTAATCACTGGGAGCGCAATCCTAACCTGGAGTTACGCCGGCACAGTTAGACCAGCACAGTTTGGCTGCTACAAGCGCCACTGTAAAGTATGTTTGTACGACTCTTGGAGTTAGGTCCACGGATGTGCTCCATTCTCCCTGACTCCAAGAGTGGTCCAAATGTGCTTTATGGTGGCCCTTGTGCCGGCCAAACTATCCTGTCTTAGGTGTGCCTGCCTAACTCCAGATTAGGATTGCACCCTGAGTTGGAGATCGTTTAGATAATCATCTCATGGAACATTGACAAGAGCCCTAAATTGTCATCACGTCTTTGGACAATTGACAAGGTACGCTGCACAGCTGCGTGAACAAATGCTCACAACGGCTAACAAGGTAATATTAAAAATGAACAATATATGAAATGACGTGTTAAAAACAGTGAAGGAAAAAAAAGCACTGCTGTTGGGGGGCTAACATTCCCCAATGGCCCTACTAATAAATGACCCTCCCCCAAACTCCCATGGCACACCTGTGGACCACTTGTGGCACACCAATGTGCCACGGCACCCTGGTTGAAAATCGCTGGCTTATGAGATGCCACCCCCACCTCAAACTGATTATAAAATAGGTGAAAGCCAAGCATATTAAGCAAAATGTATTACCTGAGTAAGCAGTTATGGCTGGACAAAGGTGAAGCACAGCACTGGTGTTTTTTTTTTTTTTTTACCCATTGGTGTGCATTTCACTATAAAGGTAAAGGTAAAGGTTTCCCCATGACCAAATGGTCTAGTCATGACCAACTGTAGGGGGCGGTGCTCATCTCCGTTTCAAAGCCTGTAGAGCCGGCGTTTTGTCTGAGGACAAGCTTCCATGGTCATGTGGCCGGCATGACTATATGTCATAGCGCACGGAACACCATTCCCTTCCCACTGAAGTGGTCCCTATTTATCTCCTTGCATTTAGGTGCTTTCGAACTGCTAGGTTGGCAGGAGCTGGGACAAGCAACGGGAGCTCACTCCGTCACACAGTCTTGAACTCCCAACCTTCCGGTCAGAATGCCCAGCAGCAGCGGTTTAACCCGCTGCGCCACCACATTCCTGCATATTATTACTATTTGCCTGTAAACTGCTTTGTGAACTTCATGTTGAAAAGCGGTATATAAGTACCTGTTGACTGACTGACTATACTTGAATGTGAACCAGAACTAGAGTTTGCCCCACTCAGATATTTTGCATATAGAACTGCAGGAGTGGACGCTGATAGCTGAAGATATCATGTGCCACACATGCACATGTGTATGTGTCACAAAACTTCTGTAAGTTCATAAAGACATCCTCAACGTCTTTCATTTAGACATATTAGGGGCATCATTTTGCCAAGGACAGGGAGCAGAAACCTATGCCATCTTACCTGTGGAATCTTGTAGATGCCTAGGATAGTGGCCAGGTAAATGGAGGTTTCAGAATCAAGTCCCCCAATGATAGCTACAGGAATCTTACGTATGTTACAGTTGTAGTTGGGGACAGTCTTGCTTTGACTAAAGAGAAGATTCAAGGTGTTCTGATAAGTCGTCCGGGCATCAAAGTGGCTGTCATAGATGTGGAATCCCAAGGTGATGTTGGGTAAGATCTTGAGGTTCTCATTGATCTCTTTCACAGCAAATACCAAGGAGAGGACATGCTGGTAATTTTTTAACACAACACTAAGGTGTAAGACATACAATGTATAAGAAATGATGTCCTGTCTTTCATGCACACCTTTACTGATGCTATGGGAGCATCTGCTTCTATGTTATATGTAACGCACATCAGTGGCTCTCAAACCTTTTAGCACAGGGACCCACTTTCTAGAATGGCAATTTGTCCGGGACCCACCAGAAGTGATGTCATGGCCAGAAATGCCGTCATTGTGACCCCAGAGCCTGCTGCTTTCCTGAGAATGCAGCAATATGTTGGATTATTTCTCAGCTATTTTCCAATAGCAAAGTGAACCCAAAAGGGGGAAAAGCCTATTTACAATCTTGATATAAGCAAAATAACCTTCCCCTTTCCAGCATCCCATCTTCCCATATTTTCAATATGGCTGCTCTAGGTGCTTCGCGACCCACCTGAAATTGGCTCGCAACCCACTGATGGGTCCCAACCCATAGTTTGGGAACCACTGGTGTACATCCTATGTGCTTCCCATTACAGCTACTCATATGATTACCATGGTAGAAACATTCATAAAGACAAAAAGTGGAGACCACATATTAAAATGCTACATGCTCATCTTGTTCTTTAAGTAATGGCCTCCTTCACGTTTAAGCTATTCTGCACCTCCATGTCTTGTGGTAGCTTTTCAGTAATATAAGTTGGGCAGCAAGTGAACCCAACAGGTTTCCTGAAACTAAGACTTTACCCATCAAATAAAATCTGGTAGAGAAAATTGCATAGTATAGGACATTTTGTGATAGTCCCTTGGATTATAGTCTAGTGCAGGCCATGAGATAAATATGCCATTTTCTTACACGGCTTCATCAACAAGCTTTCTTTTGGGATGTTCGTCAAAGATTATAGTGTCGGAAATGGAGAAATACTGAGAAGTCATCCCACCGAGGACAAGATCTCCTGGCTGATGATACTGGTATTGTGTCTGGAGGGCATTGTTCATGGTGCACGGAGCATGGTTCCTCTGACCCTCAGTTTCAGGCAGAAGCAATAGCAGGAGTTGTAGCGACAAGAATGTTGTCATTAAGAAGGCAAAACTTGATCTGCTAGACATGGAATCCCGTTTCAGTCTTGATTATGACCAGCAAGAAGCAGGGCAGTTACAACATCCTATTTTTTAATGGCTGGCATCTACACTCAATGCTACTAAAGCACAGATCTGGGCAACGCTTGTATGAACACCATAGTAACTATTTTATATTAGCGTTCCAGTAAATGCTTGGGATGTCAACAAGGAAGCTAAATAACTGTAATCTGAGATAATTACAGGGTGTTCAATCTTGTTCCCAAAGATTCTATAAGGCATCAGGTGCACAAGAACCATTTTTAAAAGATGCCATTGACAACCTCCCATTAAAAATGGTCACATCCTATTTATTTTTGCGCTGTTCTGAATTCTCATGAGGTTTAATTTCCATTGCAAAAGTTGACGTTTGTAGGGCTGCACCCCAATTTTCAACTGATTCATAACTTTTTGCATCTCATCACACAACAGTGTTATCTGCAGTAAGAGCAGAGCAGAAGACAATGTTGGTACCACCATATTTTTCTTTCTTTCTTGAGATATAGCCTCATCCAAATATTTGCATCTATTTACTTATTTACTTGAGAAATTTATATCCTGCCTTTCACATGCCAAAGCAAATGCCCAAGGTGGCTTCCGTGGGCAAGCAAGTCTAAACCTCCATTTTCATTTTTTTTTAACAAATACACAGTATTCCATGATTCACCGAATCTTCAGTCCCAGATGCAGCCTTCACAGTGTGGTTCTCTCCTCTGGCAGCGTGCCATTGCGTTTCTTTGCTGCCTGGCCTTCTCACACTGGCAATTATCAAATCACCCCCTGCCATGACCCACCTGTTTTGTGTCAGAGAGTGCTGGGACCTACTTCCTTCTCCAGTGCCAGGCCTCGAAGGCCTCTAGCAACAACCAGAAGTCAACGTCATGAAGTAAACAGGAAGTGCATCTAGAGGCCTGTGGAGGTCCGGTGCGGCTTCCAATTGTGTCTGGAGGTTCATATTGAGGAAGGTTTGGGGCTCAGAAAGGGACTGAGACAGAAAAGGGGCTATGAAGGATGTCATTAATAAGCATCAAGGCAGTAACCTGGAAGGTAGCAAGGACAGGAGCCAAACTGCTTTTCTTTGAAGGAAGAAGGTAGAGCACGTGGGCGGGGGGGGGGAGAGAAGTAGCACAAGAGGTTAGCTGATGAGCAACACTGGCACAGCCCAACACAGAGTCCCTCAGAACTGCTCCAGCAAAAGAGTCGGTTCAGGCTTTAAGAGATCCATTGGCAGCCCTGTGGGCTTACCAGAGGGAAGGGGATTCATGCTCCCTTCCAGTGGTGTCATCCAAATGATTTAGGAACAGGTACTCACTTTTGATTGGCACTTGTCGGGGTCCGCCCACCGGAAGTGACGTCATAAGCTGGAAGTGATGTCATGGCAGGAAGGGAGGTCATCACCGGAAGTGAGGTCATGATTGTTGCCATGGATGTGATCATGTTTGTAATCACTTCAGCTTGTGGTTAGTGTTGATTTAACTTCTATTGCTTTGCTTTCTAGAGATGTGTATATACAGATTTTGCTTCAACTGTTCCCTGGTTAAATAGCAGGCTAGACTGTACTAGATTGGGAGCCCTTTTGGGACAGGGAGCCATTTAACTTTAATGTTAAATGCAAGGAGCCGGCAAGGAGCAGGAGGGGGAATGGGCGACCAAAAAAAGACCGCGTGGGGGCTGGGGCTGGGGGGAGGCTGCAGGAGGAATCGGGACGTTGGATCTGCGCGGCTGGAGGGAGCGGGAGCCCCAGGCAGCCTACCTTCTCATGCTTGCTGCCTTATTCCCGGGTCTCCCTCGCTGCTGCTGCTGCTGCTGCCGCTGCTGCCGCTGCTGCCGCTGCTGCCGCCTCCGGTCCTCTCACTCCGCTGCTGCCACTGCTGCCGCCACCACCACGCTGCCTGCCTGCCTGCCTCCTCACAGAAAGTGCAGGCAATGGCTGTGGGCGTGCAGTACGCATGCGCAGCTGCTGAGCCAACCAGCCGACGGGGCCAGCTTTGAGTGGGCGGGGCCAGCTCAACTTCTAGGAACCGGTACTCGTGTAGTGGTGCCTGGTGGGTGCGTGACATCACTGCTCCCTTCTCACAAGGTGCCTCTGACACAAGCCTAGCACCGGTAGGATGCAGAGGTAGCCCTTTGGCTACTGCTATGCCTCCGGAGCTCGGGCAGCATAGGATTGGACTGCCCGTCTGCCTTCCCTTAGAGCCCAAGCCTATCCAACATTCCAGTGCTGATGCAGCTCTCCGAGAGGATTGGGTCCTTAATTCACTGGTTCCAACATTTTTCAACCGGCGCCAGTCCAAAACTGGCAGCTCTGTTGACCTACTGGGCCATTGGCCGCAACTCTCCATTCAGTGATCCTATACTGATACATTGAATACATTGATCCTATACATTGAATAGGCTAATGGCTTTTTCACAAGGATCCTCTAGCTGATGTCTGTGGCTCCCTTGGGAGTTGCAGCTCACAGTTTGGGCAGAAATGCTTTAAGGGTAGTGGCAAAGATATCAAAGAGTGGGGAGGAGGAGGAGGAGAACCATAAACAAAGCACATAGTCTGGAAACTAAAGTCCACAGATAAATCTACATCAAAATAAATATGGCTAGGATTGAACTGTTACGTTTTTAAGCATTTCTCCTTATTAGCTGCTCCTTACAGTTCAATTCAGGTCTCAAGATAATTATATATACTTTGGGAGAAAAGATACAACCCAGTAATCCCGCACTAGAGGCCAAGATGGAGAAGATCTCCACAACCACCATGTGTTTCCCTTTGGTGCTAAGATATGTGGGGACAAAGGAGAGCCACACACTGCAAAACACCAACATGCTGAAAGTGATGAACTTGGCCTCATTAAAAGAGTCTGGCAACTTCCGAGCAAAGAAGGCCACAATGAAACTGATGAGAGCCAGAATGCCTAAGTATCCCAGAACAAAGTAAAACATATTTGTTGCTCCTTCATTGCATTCCACGACAATTGCTTCGGGCACAGAGTGCATGTCCATGTGTGGGAACGGAGGATCGGTGCACAGCCATACCATGGAAATAGTTGCCTGGATGCAAGTGCAGCAGAGAACCACAGCGTTTGCAAAGCTTTTCCCGACCCACTTTCTCAACCTGCTTCCGGGCTTGGTGGCCATGAACGCCAGAATCACCGTGAGAGTTTTGGCCAGCACAGAAGACACCGCCATTGAGAAGATGATCCCAAAAGCAGTTTGTCGTAACTGACAGCTCAGTGTTTGTGGCTGGCCAATGAAGAGCAAGGCGCAAAGGAAACAAAGCAAGAGAGAGAGAAGGAGAGAATAGGTCAGGTTCCGGTTGTTGGCTTTAACAATGGGAGTGTTCCGGTTCTTTATGAAGATTCCAAACACCGAGGCTGTGGTCAGAGCAAGAGACAGAGTTGTAACAGCCAAACCAACCCCCAATGGTTCATCATAAGACAGGAAGTTCAGATCCTTGTTCAGGCATTGATTTCTCCCCATGTTTGGGTGCTGATCTTCTGGACACAAGGAACAGTCATCCATATCTTCAAAAAAGCATAGAATAATGCAGGTCAGTTTTTTTTTTAAAAAATTCCATATATTCTTATTTCATTGCTAGAGGCAATGCACAGATGCGACACTGGAAGGATGGGGTTGACTTTGAGAGAATGGGAGCACAATCCTAAGCTGCACTGACCGCAAGCCAATTTCAGGTGGGTTGCAAAGCACCTAGGGCAGCCCTACTGAAAATATGGGAAGATGGGATGCTGGAAAAGGGGAGGGATATGTGGTTGTTTTGCTTGTGCCAAGATTGTAAACAGATCTTTTTTTTTCTTTCTGAGGGCACAATCCTAACCAACTTTCCAGCTCTGGGGTAAAGTCAATGCAGCTCTGAAGAAAGGGAACAAGTGTCCCTTGAAGAAGCCTCCGTGACTACTACTCCACTGCAGGATGTCTCATTGGCACGGCTACTGGATGGCAGTGCTGGAAAGTTGGTTAGGATTTGGGCCTGATGCATTTTGCTATTGGAAAATGGCTGAGAAATAACCCAGTTTATTGCAGCATTCTCAGGAAAGCAGCAGGCTCTGACATCACAATGGTGGCATGACAACACTTCTGGTGGGTCGCAGACAGATTGCCATTCTAAAAAGTGGGTCCCAGTGCTAAAAAAGTTTGAGAACCTCTCTCTCTCTCTCTCTCTCTCTCTCTCTCACACACACACACACACACACACACACACACACACACACACACACACACACACACACACACACACACACAGAGAGAGAGAGAGAGAGAGAGAGAGAGAGAGAGAGAGAGAGAGAGAGAGAGAGATGTCCATATTCTGAGTGTACTTTATAACATGATGTCTCCTACCCTTCTGGCTTGAAAATTTTCCTCGTGGACACTGAACACAATCATAACAGCAAAATGGCTGCCCCTCCTTCTTTTGCCTTCTGTACCCTGGGAAGCAGGGGTCATTGCAGGCAGCAAGAGGCACAACCTGTGTGCAAAAAGGAGATACATAATATAGTCAATTTTCTTCTCTTTCGTTCCTTGTGATCATCAGGGATCAAATGCCTAAAAGGATTTGTATACACAGTGCTGACAGTAGGATGGCTGAGCTGAATGGTGGAAACAAGAAATTAACTGCTTTCAGTTAACCAAAGAGGCAAGGTCAAAATTATTAGAGCTTAGTGTGGTATTGCTTGAGGTATGTGCCATTACTTTCATTGCAGTGCTTTCATTGACACATGCTTTTATTTACTCGTTGGTTTCTGCCACCCCTAATGGTTCCTACCTGGCCAAATCTGCTGTGCCATGTAATGATGGATTCATTAATGGAGATCTCTCTGCCCGGTGAGGCTTGGGGATCCATCCTTCCCACTTTCAGTCTCAGGAAGGACTTGTTTGAGAAAGTGATCCAGTTGATAATATCAAATCCAGATGCCAGCTCACCTCCTTCTTCGAAAGACACCTTGTCTCCGGCAGTGTTGTTAAATGAAATGCTTCTCAGAAAAGAGTGAAGCTTGAATAACAGAAGATTAGGTGGGTGTTACAAAAGGGAGGGGGAAAGGCTGGCTTCTAATCCTCACCCTGAGACACAGCAATGCTAGTCCTTGAAGTTATTGGCCTTATATTCCTCAACTGCAAAACCTTGCTGCAGATTGATAATCCCTTATCCAGACTGCTTGGGACAGGAAGGTGTCTGGATTTCAGATTTGTCTGGGTTTTGGAATAGTTGCATAAATATGGGCAGGGGGTTTAGTCGAGAGGGTTAAAGCCTCCGTTTGCCCGAAGATAAGATCCGAAGGTCGCCAGTTTGACAATACCGGAAGTCTCCGTGAGTGGCAGACCTTGAGAAGTGCGACTGATAAGAGCTGTCTCCAGCTGCTTGTGAGAGAGGAGTTGTGCTGGGCGAGCTGTTTCTTTGGTGGGAGCAGAGAAGCCATTTATCAGCCAGCAGGAAGGCAAGCGTGTGGCCAGAAAGAAGGACTAAACCATGAAAGTTCCATCTGTATGTTGTAGTTCTTGTAAGATAGAACTTCTCTGTAATTTGTAAAAACCCCTTGCGGGTTTAGAGAAATGAAGCCTGCCTATGTAAACCGCCTTGAATTAAAGCCAGAGGAGCAATCTAATGACCAAAGAAAGGCGGTATATAAATACTTGCATCATCATCATCATCATCATCATCATCATCATCATCATCACCATCATTATTATTATTATTATTATTATTATTATTATTATTATTATTATTAT
>JAJKFI010000386.1:167070-178956 GCA_029204185.1 Lerista edwardsae
ATTATTATTATTATTATTATTATTATTATTATTATTATTATTATTATAAGACTGGACTGTGTGATTAGGTTTGGGTTATATGGTGCTTACTTCTTCCGTATTAGCTGACCCTTACTGTTTAGTTCAGGTCTGAGGAGAATTATATAAATTTTGGGGATGAATATACAACCCAGTAATCCAGCGCTAGAAGCCAAGATGGAGAAGATCTCCACAACCGCCACGTATTTCCCTTTGGTGCTTTGATAAGCGGGAACAAACGACACCCACACACTGCAGAACACCAACATGCTGAACGTGATAAATTTGGCCTCGTTGAACATATCGGGCAGTTTCCTGGCCAAGAAAGCCACAACGAAGCTGACGACAGCCAGAAACCCCGTGTATCCCAGAACGTAGTAAAACATGTTCGCAGATCCTTCATTGCACTCCATTATCATTTCTTCAGACAGAGTCTGCATATCAACAGCTGGGAAGGGCGGATCAGTGGAAAGCCAAACCAGGCAAATAGTTGCTTGAACAACTGAGCCACAGAAAACCACAGAGATGGCCAGCCTTGTCCCCACCCACTTCCTCATCTTGGATCCTGGCTTGGTGGCCATGAAAGCCAGAACCACCGTAGTGGTTTTTGCCAACACCGACGAAATGGCCAATGAGAAGATGATACCGAAAGCGGTCTGTCGTAGGTGGCAGGTCAGCCCCTGGGGTTGGCCAATGAAGAGCAAAGCGCAGAGGAAGCAGAGGAGGAGGGAGACCAGCAGGGTATACGTAAGATTCCTATTGTTAGCTTTGACAATGGGAGTGTTCTGATTCTTAAGGAAGATTCCGAACACCAAGACTGTGATTAGAGAAAGTGACAGTGCCAAGACAGTCAAAACGATGCCCAAGGATTCCTCATAAGACAGGAAGTTTAGACCCTTGGGAATGCACCGGGTTCTCTCCTTGTTAGGATACTGATCTTCTGGGCAGTTGACACAGTCATTCATATCTGAAGCAAACACACACAAAAACTCATGCCATTGCAATATATCACACGTGCCAAATAATGAAATCTGCAGGGGGAAAAACCCACAAATCTTTATCAAAGAGGAGATGTGCCTTTTTAAAGTTTTGCTTTACCATAGAACTATCTAGGACAGTGATGGCGAACCTATGACATGCATGTCAAAGGTGACACACTGCAATGTTTGGGGTGACACACCAGCAATCACCACTACTGGACAAAAACTGAGTGTTTTACTTATTTTTCATTTTTGTAATTATTTGATGTTTCATTATACTGTATAATACATAGCACCACACATGGTTGGATATATTTTTTCTTTAAATAAATGAATATAAATAATGGTTTCTCTTTTGTTTGGGAGGGGGGGTTGACACACCAGCAGAGTCAAGTTAAGCATTTTCCTAAGTTGTGACACACTGCGCCCAAAAGGTTCGCCATCACTGATCTAGGACTACCAGTTAGTACCTTCAGCATGACCACTGTGAGCTGCATGGAGTTCACATGTGCAGAAATGGAGCCGGGTGTGGCATGGGGGTAGAACAGAGTGGAACATGGAGGTATAATACAATATCATTACCTTCCTGGCCTGAAATTTTTCCTCGTGGACATGGGGCACAATCATAGCAACAAAATGGCTTCCCTTCTTTCCTGTGTTTGCTGTATCCCAGATGGCAGGGGTCATTACATAATGCCATTGGCACGACCTATCCAGAAAAAAAAGGAGAGAAGGCATGGATTTAATTTCTTATTTTACACTTTATCTTGTAATTGGTGCACTGTTTAGGTCAGCGGCGCTCAAACGTTTTAGACCAGGATCCACTTTTCAGAATGGCACTCCTGTCAGGACCCACTGGAAGTGATGTCATGAACCTGGAAATGATGTCGTGGCAGGAAGTGACCTCATCAAGCAGGAAGTGCTGTCATTGTAACGTAATAAAATGACACGCCTGAAATGCAAATTGGCCTTCTTGGGCTGCAGCAGTTGTACAACCATGAAACATCCCTGACAGCAAGATTAGGACAAAATATTATGGGAAAACACTGAAATAAAAATACAATTTAAGAAAAAATCTTCTCATTTGAAAAGTCAAACTGTTAACACGCACAAAAGGAATATAACAAGAGTTAAGGTCTGCAGTTTCCAAGATGGCTGCTCCCAGCTTTCCGTGACCCACCTGACATCAGGTTGTAACCAGTAAGTTGGGTACCAACCAGTGGTGTCATCTAAATGATTTAAGAACAGGTACTCACTTTTGATTGGCACGTGTCAGGACCCGCCCACTGGAAGTGACATCATAAGACGGAAGTGATGTCATGGGAGGAAGTGACATCAAAAAAGCCCTTTTTGAGGCCTCAGACAATTTTAAACTGACCCAACAGTTGCAACAGTATTCCACAGCACCCCCAGAACATGTTAAGGAGGCCTGGCATCATGTTAAAGTGACCTAACAGTTCCAAAACCCCAGAGCAGCTCATTTTTCAGTGGCAAGGCAAGGCAAGGCTCCGCTCGCTGCCTGCCTGCCTGGCTGGCTCTGAGAATGTGCAGGTAACTCAAACGTGCAGGAAATTCAAATGTTGCAGGGGGCGGAGTCAACGAGTGGGCGGGTGAATGGGCGGGGCCAGCCATAATCCTAGGAACCGATACTCGCGTACCCCTGCATACCCCCTGCATGACATCACTGGTACCAACCCACTGCCCTAGAAAGAGAGTCCCACCTGGTTAAATCCTCTGTGCCATGTAATAATTGTCTCATTAATGAAGAACCCTTTGCCCAATGGATCTTTGGGATCCATCCATCCAACTTTCACTCGTAAGAAAGATTTGTTTGGGAATGTAATCCAGTTGATAAGATCAAATCCAGCTGCCAATTCTCCCTTCTCATCAAAAGAGACTTTGTCCCCAGCAGTGTTGTTAAAGGAGATGGTCTTCAGATAAGAATGAAGCTAGAATGAAAAAAAAAGGCAGGTTACACCAAAGTCTATTGGGATGTAGTTTCTTATCCTCAACATGTAGTAGTCATTGACTGTTGTTGGTTTTTCTCTCTTTGACAGCAAAGTAATGCTAGCAGTGACTTTGATGTCGGTCGATGTTAATGATCCCATTGCAATGCAATTGCAAACCGGAAGTGGGTCGCGATCACATTTTTCACATGTGTGGCTTGGGGAGCTCTGCAGGGGTGTTCCCAGGGGCCCCCACACACCTTGGGAAGCACCGCTCTAAACTTTATAACAGTGAGCCAAGCTTGCAAGGGTTGTAAGCATTATTCATTTATCAGGAGATCTGTTCCTTCGTTTTGCTCCTCAGATGGTGTTTAGCCAATGCGCCTCATCTTCCTTTGTCTGTGTGGCCTCAGCCTTTCATCCACAGCTTTTCCTCCGAGCAACTGCTCTCTTTCCCTTCCTCCGCCTTCCTCCGCCAATAACTGCCATTCACTGTCCTAACTGTCATTCCAACGGCTTTCCCCAACATTCCAAGTGTCACTTTCCCCTGATTGCCAGTTCACCCCACAAAGTTATTTCCACTCCTCCCATCATTTTCTTGCTCCCTGGTTGTGTGATCTAAATACTGTTCCCCATAGTGGACTATGTGGAATGCACCTGATCTTTTTATTTATTTATTTATTTATTTATTTATTTATTATTTAAAGATACAGGTAAGGAATACATGGGACAAATAAAGCAGGTATAGGAAAAAACAAAAAACAAAAAAAACAAGGGAACACACATTAGGAAGGACCGTTGCTGTGTGACTCATTCCATTATGACAATAATCTAATAGTACTACAGAATAATCTACCTTCGGCTGTATCTAGCATAATAAAATATCAAAGAAAATAAGTCTCCAATTTCTGTCTATGCCTAACATTGTTTATCAATCCAATCATAAAATGGCTGCCAATAATGACTAATCTTATCTGACTTTCCACGTAATCTTTCAGTTAAAATATCCACTTCAGCTACTTCATAAATTTTACTTACTAACTGATCTCCAGTTGGAATTTCTTCATTCTTCCACATTTGAGCATACAATAATCTTGCTGCAGTTACAACATGAATAATAAGGTATCTAATAGAAACACCTTGAACATCTAGCATGATATTTAACAAAAATAATTAAAATTTTAATTATTATTAAAATAATACGTTTAAAGGGAATGGGGCAATGGAATGCACTTGATCTTTCAGGAGCACACAGCCTCCAACTAAGTTCTTCAAAGTTCTTGAAGACCTTTGTCTTCAAGGAACGATTGTTGGTGGATTTAGTGCTGTTGATAAATGTTCTCGGTATTTGGGTTGGATCCATTGATCTGCAACTGTAAAAGATTACCTGGAAAGGTTGCGGCTTAGGAAGTATCTCTTGGTCGTCACTTGTCATTGTTCCAGGTTTGCTCCTGGGTGAATACACGAGATGTAAAGCATGTGCCACAGCATAGACTGCATTGTAGATGGAGTAGCTTTGGCCAGTCATGCTCATTTCAAAGAAGGGTCCAGGAAGGTTCTTCAGCTTTTCCTTCCCAGTACAACATTCCTTGGTTTCCTTACCCACGTCGGCATCTAGAAATAAACAGTTGAATGCCTGCTCCCAGAAGACTCTTATAAAGCCATCTCCATCATCACAGAGGGGATTCAGGATCTGAAGGAAAGGTTGGAAGCCCTGCACTTCCTTGGATTGGATTGCCTAGGAAAAGGCCCCATGAAACACGTGTATGTCCAGGTGCCTGTGAAACGTGTCGGATGAGAAATCCCAGTCTGCTGTCATCACCCACACCTTGCGAATTGGCGTCATGGTACCCGACTCAAACAGGTTCAGCACCAGTTGCAACGTCAGCATGCTGTGAGAATCGGCACGGACAATGCATACGTTGACCCTGGTCTCGGAAAGGAAAAGGGTCATGCTCTGAAGCGGGTCTAAGAAATTAAAGATGTCATAAATGTGACTCTGGATTGGCATTCTCTCCGTGAAGGCGGCACAGATGCCGCTCTGGGAAAACAGAAGCGCCAAGGTCCGCACAAATTGATCGCCTTTATCATCGTCCACCGCAACGATCCCCACCCACTTCCACTGGAAATGGAGAAGCAGCTTCACGATGCCGGTGTACTGATGCTCTTCGTTGGGGACCGTCCGATATAATGAGGAGAGCAGAGTGAGGTCACTCACTGCTGGGGCAAATGAACAGTAGGCAACCTATGGGGAATCAAGGGTGATCTTTTTCAAAAAAAAAATCCCTGGGGTTAAAAATATTTGTGTAAAAGACTTATAGACCACTTTCCCAGGTGCTCAAAGCAGTATACAATATAACAGAAATTATATAAACATAAAAATAAATACAACAGGCGGGAGGAAGGCAGCCCCATGGGCGGGCTGGATTGGGGAGAGTGGTGGCGGCAAGCTATGGCTGTTTGGCTGGATCCTATCCCCCTCCTGGCTGCACGGCCCTGATCTGGGCTGCTCAGACTTGCACCAGCAATTTCGCTGGTGCAAATCCAAGCAGCCCCATAGGGCTGCCTGGGGCTTACCCCGGGGTAAAGGGACAAATGTCCCCTTGCCCTGTGGTGACCTCCAGCTGCCTTCTATGTTAGGTTTTTGGGTTGATTCGGGCAATCAGCTCTGGCGTGACTTTGCCCTGGAAAACTGGAGGGCCTGAGGAAGCTGATCGAATGCACATGTGCCTGAGCGGTGTACGTGCAGTGAGGCAGGAAGACCTAGCCATGACTCAGCACTGTGCTGATTGGCTGGAAGGTAGGATAAAAGGCAGTGAGCAGAAGCCTTCTGTGTGGGTTGAGAGAGGAAGGGCGAAGCCATCTTTGAACCATCTGTTGCTGTATGTATCCTGACTGGCTGGATTTCTGACCTCGGACTGTTATCTGGACTGCTCTAATTGGTGTTCCCTTGCAACTAAAATGTATCTCTGAAGAAGTAAAACAACGCTTGGATGTGCCTCATTTCCTTGGTGGGTTCACTGGCCGGTTGCCCGGCTGAGGGGGCTGCTTCACGTATCTCCGACTTGGCCTTGGAGTCAGTGGCCTTGGCCTTGGAGTCAGTTCACATTCTGTCCTTTGTGGGATGCAGCACAGGCCAGCTGGTTAGGATTGGGCTACTCCACAAATATCCTCAACATATAATTGTGGAACTTCTCAGTCTTTAATGGGAAAAAAAGCAGCATATGCCATGCCCTTGCCCAGCTTAGAACCGGACATCCTGTCGCTGCGTTGTATTCACATTCCTATCCTAAGTTCCTGGGTAAAGCACTCCTCCCCTTTGTCTTCACAGCCATTACCCAGGAGCTCAGGCTCCTGCAAAACTTCGTATTTTGCCTCCCCCAGGAACATTGCTGCATTTCCTTTTTTTTTTAAAGAAAGGAGACCCAGGGCACAATCCTAAAGTAAGTTAGGCCGGCGTAAGCTAAGCCAGCAAAGTTTGGCCAGCACAAGGGACATCGTAAAGTATGTTTGGACCACTCTCTGAGTCAGAGAGGCCAGCACCCTGACATGAGCCATCCTCCCTGACTCCGAGAGTGGTCCAAATGCCACTCCCTTGTATCCGGCATTCTGAGGTAAAATTCTGAGGTAAATATAGCAAAGTCTGGCCAGCACAAGGGACACTGTAAAGTATGTTTGGACCAGTCTCGGAGTCAGAGAGGCCAGCACACAGACGTGAGCCATCCTTCCTGACCCTGAGAGTAGACCAAACATGCTTTATGGTGGCCACATTTTGCTGGCTTAGTTTATGCCGACCTAACTCCAGTTTAGGATTGTGCTCTCAGTCCCTGTGTAATTATTATTATTATTATTTTATCTGGGGCATGAAGAGAACCTTTTGCATCTTTCAAGCACCCTAGTCCACATATGAATGGAGAAAGCCAAAACATAGATAATCTTACTTGTGGAATCTTGTAGATACCTAAGATCGTCGCCATATGGAGGGAAGTTTCAGAGTCGAGACTCCCAATGACAGCTATTAGATTCTTTTGGACGTTACAATTGTAGTTGGGAAGAGTACTAGTCTGATGGTATTCAGGGTGTTCTGATAAGTCATCTTGGCGTCAAAGTGGCTGTCATAGATATGGAACCCCAAGGTGATGTTGGGTAAGATCTGGAGGTTCTTGTTTATCTCTTCCACTGCAAACACCAAGGACAGAACATGCTGATAGTTCTTTGGCACTGTGCTAAATGAAGAGAATGTACAGTATGTTAAGAAGAACATGGTGTGTATGAAAGGAGGTTTTGCTCTTCATGTACTTTGTTAGGGCCCAATCCAGAGCCTTTCAGCATGAGTGGTACAAGAGACCACTCGCGCTGGTATCTCACAAGGCACCATAAACCACCTCCAATGACACTGGTAAATGGTTACATCCAGCGCCGGGCCAGCGCCATGCCTACGTTGGCCGTAGGAACCCTGGAGGGAGTGCTTGCCAGTGAGCGTTGAGTCCACTGCTCGCTGGTGATGCAGCCTTTCTGGGTGAGGTAGGAGGGCGTTCTAGGGTGGGAGAGGGGTGCACAGGGGCAGAACTGGCGGCAACTCTTGCTGCTGGATCCCGGCCTCCGTATAAGACCGCGCAGCCTTGCATGGTGGCCCTCGCTTCTGCACTGGCTAAATAGATGGCCTGGAAGCAAGTAGACATGCTCCCGCCCTGTCTCCTTACCACAAGGAAAGGGGATGAACATCTCCTTTCCCTACGGAGCCTCCCAGATGCCTTGCCGCCATGGGATATAATGCTGGAAATGTTGCTGAACGAATGTTGAAGCACTCCAAATCTACCTTTGTAATCTACCACTCACGTGGGCTGGGGCCGGCTCTAGCAGTGGCGAAGCCCAATGTTGGGCAATCCTGTGGGGGCCCCCCAACCCTCCCTGCAGGGCCCCCCCACTCACCACGAAGTGCAAAGCATGTGCAAAGCATGGCATGTGGAAGTAGTTGGTGGTGATATCATAACATCACCACCAACAGCTTCCAGGTGGCCCATTTTGGGCTGTTCAGAGGCAGAGGCAGGTGGGACTCTGACTCACAGCCCATTGAGAATCCAGCTGCAGCCACAGGCAATATGCTTGCCCTGCTAGTGCAGGGCCCCCTGAAGCGCGGGGCCCGATGTGACGACACTGGTCACATTGACTTAAAGCCAGCCCTGATGTGGGCTGTTCTGATACTATGGCATCAACATTTGAAAAAAGGACAGACATGCACAAGATGGGACAAAGAAGGGCACAGAAGAGGAGATGCCCTGGTATCCACTGATTCAGTATCCACCATTTCAGTTATCCATGGATACTAGGATGCCTATTAAAAAATAGGGGAACATTGATCAAATCTCTTCTTTTTACCTTGTTGCAGCAAAACCACTGATGTTCCCCTATATCCTATAAAAGGCATCCCCAATATCCACGGTTTCAGGTATCCATGGTGGGATCGGGAATGGAACACCAACAGATATCAGGGCATGCCTGTAGATGGTTTTCAAAAAAAACAACAAAAAAACTATAAGCAAAACCCTTGCTTCTAAGAAGTATTTGAACAGATGAGAAGACAGTATTAGGAAGTAAGCAGCTCGTTTACATGGGCTCATCAACCAGCTTGGTTTCGGGGTGTTCTCTGAAGGACACAGCATCCGAAAAGGAGAAGAGCTGAGAGGTGAGGGCACCAACGATGACATCTCCTGGCTGATAATATTGAAACCGCAACTGGCGGAGGTGATTCACGGTACACAAAGCAGGACTGATCTTGCACTCAGACTGAGGCAACAGCAGCAATACCAGGACTTGCAGTGAGAAGGAAAACACAGTCATTGAGAAAGGAGGAAAAAAAACACCCTATACTACTTTCTTTGCTTAAATATTCCCTAATTCTATCTTTCGCACTAGCATCTTGAAACAGCCTGGTGATGGTATTGTTCACCCAACGGCTAATCAATGGGTCTGACAATTGAGCTCTTATTGTAAGGGAAAAATACGAAGCCTGGCCAAGCCCATTGTTTATACCCTCTCACACTTCTCTGATCTGTACAGTTTTATTTTAGAATATAGGACAAAAAATAATCACGCTGGCTTTGGTATGGAAAGCACATCACAGTAATCAAAGGTAATTACAGGGTGGGCAAATACCTCCCTGGAGTGTTCTATGCTCCCATCAGGTGCAGCTGAGTTGTTAAGACTTTTGGCTCCTTTCATTAATGATCAAGCTATGTTAGGACCACAACAAGGATAGGGGCCAGACACAAAAGGGGACCATTTGACATTTTAATGGATGTGGAATAACCAGTGGTTCGCAAACGTTTTAGCAGCAGGACCCATTTTAACATAAGAAGAGCCCTGCTGGATCAGGCCAAAGGCCCATCTAGTCCAGCTTCCTGTATCTCACAGCAGCCCCACCAGGTGCCCCAGGGAGGCATGAGACAACAAGATGCTTGCATCCTGTTGCCACTCCCTTGCACCTGGCACTCCAAAGTAGCCCATCACAAATGTAAGGAGGTTGCACAATCCATCATTGCCTATAGCCCGCGATGGACCTTTCCTCCAGAAATCCGTCCAATCCCCTCTTAAAGGCATCCAGACCAGATGCCATCACCGCCTCCTGTGGCAAAGAGTTCCACAGATTAACTACCCGCTGGGTAAAAAAGTACTTCCTTTTTATCAGTTTTAACTCTCCCAACCCTCAGTTTTAGCAGATGCCCCCTGGTTCTGGTGCTTTGAGAGAGGGAAAAGAACATCCCTCTATCGACTTTTTAGAATGACAATCTGTCTGGGACCCACTAGAAGTGATGTCATGGTCAAACTGGCAGTCATTGTGACCCCAGAGCCTGCTGCTTTCCTGAGAATGCAGCAGTAAGTTGGGTCATTTCTCAGCCATTTTCCAACAGCAAAGTGAATCGGAAAGCAAAGAAGCCTATTTGCAACCTTGACACAAGCCAAACAACCACACAGCCCTCCCCCTTCCCAGAATCCTTCTCCCCGTATTTTCAAGATGGCTGCTCTAGGTGCTTTGTGACTCCACAGTGTGGAGAGCTGGCTGCCCCTTGACGGGCGAATGGTGCTGGAGGCAACGGGTGGGCAGGGCCAGCCTGAAGTCAATATGACCAATGCCATAAGATTGGGCCCTGCACTTTTTTTTGGGGGGGGGGCTGCACCAACCCTGCAAGCATATTGCTTACTGATGCAGCTTGGATCTCAATGGGCTGTAACACAGTGATGTGATGCCCATTGCGGCTCGCGGCCCCGCCCCCTCGGTGGGGAACCCCTCAGGTGGCTTATCCCGACATTGGATGGCTCCTGGTATGGCACAAACACAGGCCTAGTCAAGGCGTTTCAGATCAGCCAGTTTATTTTAGTCAGGCTCTTGGCCACCCTCGTGCCACCCAGGGTGGTTTCCCCCTTTCTTCTCCCTGTTTCTCCACCTTCATGATCAAGGCCAGGCTGAGGACGCAGGAGGCCTTCACTTCCCTGGATGGGTCTCCCTGGGTTGCAGACTTCCTCCTCCTTCACCTGCCAGGCCTTTTATGCATCTCAGGGAGCTCTTGGCTAGCCCCACCCCTTCCTGGTCACATCCATTTCCTCCTTTTTCTCTGACTTCCAGTGGGTGAGCCAAGTTAAGGGCTCCACCCACAGGAGAAACTCCTGTGTAGCCTACCTCCTTGCAGGACCCAGGCCCTTTCCCAGCCCAGCCTTCCTCCCTTGTGTGAGGACTACCAGGGACAAATGGAGCCCCAAGTGCACCCATGGCACCCATGAAACCACGCCCCCAGCACGTCGCCCTGCCCCCATGCATCGCCCAGCCATGCCTCCCTGCATCCAGAATAGCTCCATTTCGGAGCGGAACAGATGCCAGGGAGGGCGGGCAGGCCAGACAGCGTGGGAGTTGATCCGCAGACTCCGCTCAATGGCGCCCCGCTGCTGCCGGCGCCCATGGCTTGCACCACCCCAGGCTACACCCTTCCTCCACCTCTGAGGACTACTGGGGCTGCCACACCATGGGCGCTATCGCTCACCATGCCCAGACCTCGTCCATGGCACCACCGCCAGTCAGGCATTCTGCTGCCAACAGGGCCCTGTACCCTCTCTGGGGTCTCGACAGCTCCCACCTGGGGCTGCAGCTTTACCCAGTCCGGAGCCAAGTCTGGGCTCGCCATGGCTCTGTCGATGCCCCTCCCAAGCTGGCGATTGGGCCAGGACCCCTCATCCTGCCCAGGGATCAGCCCCTTCCCATCACCAGCCCCTCTCGAGGATGGGCACAGCTGGCCTGCTTGCCCTGTGCAGCTTTAGCTTCAGCCTTCCCACCTGCCCCTAGCCCCGAATGGCCCATAATGGGCTTCCTGGACAAGGTTCACAGGGACACCATCATGTTATCACCAACTATTTCTAGGCACTCTGCTTTGTGTGCAGCACCAAAAGGACCTGCAGGGAGGGACGAATTACATAGGAGCTCCAGCTCCTGCAAAACTTAGTGATCAGATCAGAAAAAATGTATTGGCATCACAAGCAATTAAAACATACAACCAATAATAAGTCCAGCAGCGAGCAGCAGTCACATATTGTTCCATTCATGCCAGGTTAGCCAAAGCAGACATCAATCCCTAAGAATACAATTTCCCCATTATTTTCTCTTATAAATTACCAAGGTTGTGCAAATGACTGCGCCTGCTGAAAATCAAAGCTATTTAGAAATAATGGAGGTATGTCCTTGTGTTGCGCCTCCCCTGTTCCTGTTACAGGCAGAGGATGGACTAGATGGCCTTCTAGGTCCCTTCAAACCCTATGATTCTATGATTCAACAGCACAACAAAAAAGAAGTTAGATTTTTATTTCGTGTTCCTCATCAGTTGCTCTTTACAATTGAGCTCAGGTCTCAAAACAATGATATACACTTTAGGGGAAAAGATGCAAGCCAGCAAGCC
>JAJKFI010000387.1:0-39371 GCA_029204185.1 Lerista edwardsae
TTTCAAGGTCAGAATTTCTTTTTATTGGTAGACTCATATACAAAATGATTGGAAGTAGTACCAGTTACTGTGATGACTTCAAGAACAGTTGTTAGGGCCCTTCGTAGGATTTTTGCTACTCATGGTCTACCTGACGTTATTGTATCCGATAATGCTGCACAGTTTACATCTGTAGAATTTAAAGATTTTATAGGCAGGTATTTGATTCGGCATGTAACATCAGCCCCGTTTCATCCATCTACAAACGGCCAGGTAGAACGAATGGTGAGAACTACTAAAGATTCTTTGAAGCGAATTGTTCAGGGGGATTGGGATAATTGGTTGGCAGCATTTTTGTTTAGCCACCGAGTGACCCCTTGTACAACTACGGGCCGTAGCCCTGCAGAGATGTTAATGGGGCGGTGATTAACAACTCGTTTGGACAGATTACATCCAGATACTACGGACAAATTGCCAATGGCAGAGACACAAGAAGCAGTTCGTAGTTTCAGTCAGGACGACTTAGTTTATATACGAAACTATGCCAATGGCCCAATGTGGATTCCAGCAACAGTTTGTCGGGCTACAGGTCCAGTTTCATACGAAGTGGCTGGTTCTGATGGGAGGATTTTTCGACGTCATTTGGATCAAATGCGCCGCCGTGTACCAGATTCAGGGCCAGTGTCGTTTCCCCCTGTACTCCGAGACCAACAACAGGAGGTGCTGGGTGCAGGAGCCAGTCAAGATTCAACATCACAGGAAGAGGAATCTTTTTTGGCTCCACCGGGATCCACTGATGTGGGAGTGTCTCGGGAGAGTCCTACAGTAGGGGTATCGGCCCCAGCGAGTATTCCAGAGAACCCATTAGAGCAAACTAGAACAGTAGAGACTCCTGTGCCAGTGCCACGTCGTTCTGTACGAGAACGGATACGGCCGCGTTACTTGGAAGATTATGTGTGTGGACCCTGAACAATTCTTGGGGGAAAGGGGTGTTATGTATGTAGTGATTTCATCTGTGGGAAAAGCAATTAGTTACCCAGGATTGGTGGACCAATCACTGGAGATCTAGACTTGGGCGTGGTTGAGTGGTTAAGTATTTTAGTGTGTGTGTGTGGGTTGTTTTTAACCTTGTATGTTGTGTCGGAATTAAACCGTTCTAAAAGGACTTATGCTTTGTCTGGTTATGTTGGACCCACAAACATAACAGTGACAGCCCGCCACTTCTTGGCCTACAGAGCGGGGAGGGGCGGCTAGGGAAGACCCTCCCCCTCCGCGCACGGGACCTGCTGGATTGCTGCTGCCGCCGCCGGTCTGGAGGGGGGGAGCGAGAAGAGTGGTTCTGCCCCCCGACTCTGAATGCCCCCCCCCCCGCGTAGATCCCAGCAGCAGTGCGGAAGAACTTCGGTTCCGCTCCAGACTGGACGTGCTGAAACCGAATTGAGTTAGAGGGAAGGGGGCGTGCGCGAGTGCGGGAGAACCACCGAGTGCAAGAGACGCCGCTGCGAGGGAGGGGGAGCCGAGGGGGGTGTGCGCCCCCAAGAGCACCAGGCCCCGGGGGCGGAAGAGAGAGCCTCCCCCTACCCCATCGTGCATTCCCCCCAATGCACAGTGCACGGGCGCGGCTCCTTTATCGATTGGTTTGCAAGATTTACGCGCCGCTTTTCTAATGCAGCGGAGCTTAGCTCGCGTTTCTCGCCTTATTTTCCCCCACCGCAAGCTCCGCCCCGCTCGTGATGGACCCTTTGAGCAGGAGTCAGACACGCGGAAACGGACTCCTGACCGCCGCTTCTCCGGCCAGGGGCTGTCCCCGGAGAACGCGAAATCCTCCGCCTGCGCTGCTCCTTCCGTCACTCTGGAAGGAAGAAGATAACCCCGTTTGGGTGGCTGCCCGAATGCACGTTCAGTTCTAGTCTGAATGCAGCCTTCTTTCTTTCTTTCTTTCTTTCTTTCTTTCTTTCTTTCTTTCTTTCTTTCTTTCTTTCTTTCTTTCTTTCGAAGGATCGCGTTGGTCTGTCCCAGCTGATGCCGTCTCTGCATTCTGCTGGTTATGCTGCAAAACATCCGTATCTTGAGTGCCGGGATGTGTGTGAACCTTTGCCTTCCAGACTCCTCTGCGCCCCTCCTCCTTCCCTCGCTCCTCAGCTCACAGGCCTGCATGAGCTGCATCGTGTGAAGCCCTAGAAGGGGCCAGGAGGGGTCAGAGCCAGAGCAGGGTCAGCCCCCCACCCCAGCCCTACAAGGTCTCAGAATGCCAGGTGCAAGGGAAGGAGTGTCAGGAGAGTTAAAACGGATAAAAGGAAATACTTTTTTACCCAGTGGGTAATTAAGCTAGGGAACTCCTTGCCACAGGAGGTGGTGATGGCATCTGGCCTAGATGCCTTGAAAAGGGGACTGGATGGATTTCTGGAGGAAAAGTCCATCGGGGGCTACAGGCTACTTCAGAATGCCAGGTACAAGGGAGTGGCAGGCGTCTTGTTGTCTACTGAGCTTCCTGAGGCACCTGGTGGGCCACTGTTAGATCCAGGAAGTTAGACCGGATGGACCTTTGGCTGATCGAGTAGGGCTCTTCTTATGTTCTTAAGGCCCAGACTGGGCTGCAAGTGATCACAGCTCCCTCCCCACAGACAGGATTGCAAATTCTGTTTTATTCACCTCATATTTACCTCAGAATGCCAGTTGCAAGGGAGTGGCAGCCAGAGGCAGGCATCTTGTTCTCCTGGGTGCTCCCTGAGGCACCTGGTGGGCCACTGAGAGAGACAGGAAGCCAAACTAGAACTAGGTGGGCCTTTGGCCTGATCAGGGGCTCTTCTTTTGTTTTTAGTTACCTGCTGGGTAAAAAAAGTATTCCCTCTGATCTGCCCTAACTCTGCTGACACTCAGAGGCGGTGGCAATCCTGACTATCTGTTTGGGGGTCAAGTGCCCCCAGGCAGCACGCTGCTGAAGGGGAGGGGCAGCAGGAGGTCTGTGGCACTGCCAGAGGCAAGCAGGGTCTCAGCTGCCCCTGCGCTCCAACATGGAGGGGGCAGAGAGCCTGCCGTGGGTGGCAGTCGTGCCCCCTGGCCCCTGGGCTGGGTCTGCCACTGCTCCAAGGTGCAGCCCCGGAGCCTTCTTGGCTTTCAGAGCAGCCCCTCTCCCTGGCCTCCAGAACCAATTTGGGGCCTGGGGGCTTTGCTTGCTGAGCCACAGATGAAGGCTTTGAAGGCAAGAGGGGGCCCCTACGCAGGAGCTCAGGCTTCCCCGCCACTAGCCTCGTTCCAGTCCCCCGTCTCCTTCACACATCAGGGCAGGGGAGTGGATGAGAAGCCTGAGGGGCTGCACTGGGCCCCAACTGGGAGTGGCTTTTGCAGGGCTCCCAGCCGAGGTCTGCAGAGCCTGAGAGTGAACATTTATGATGGACTTTATCATATCTCTCCGGTTGAATGGAGAGCAGTCAAAATATAAGTGCTTGAGGTGTGTTCATGGGCAAAGCGGATCTGAGCACTTTCCGATACAGAATTGCATCCCTGAAAGCCTGCAAGTGGACACACAAACTACATTACACTTGAGAAGCAAATACTTTTTGGGTTTTGGGTCCTCCTTAGCTGTGTGTTCTGGAACCCCCAAATCTGACCCACTGCAGGTTCCAAACCTGCCTCTGGAGGGCCCACAGAGGACCTCTGGACCCACCCGGAAGAGTCTGGCCACGACCGGCCCATCCCTAAGGCCAGCTGAGCCGGTGTCCTCAGGGGACAGTCCTCCGACTGTCCATTATTTCTCCCCCGTGCTCCTCCTCCTCCTCCTCTCTGCCCCCCTGCATGGGAACTCTGTGCATGCGCGTGCCCTGGCTGCAGATTTGGAGGTTCTTGGGATGCCGAGGAAGTGACGTGGCAGATCCAGGTTTGCCTACAAGGAGAATTTATTGGAGCAACGCAGAATGTGGGGGGGGGGACGGGACTCAATAAGCTGGAGCAGCCGGCAAAGCTGCAGACCCTCACAAAGTCCTGTCAAAAAAAAAAAAACCAGGTTAAACTGCATCTGATGATGTGTTTCCCACCCACACTACAGGCTGGCCTGAAATGCAGCAGTGATTAGGAAAACCATTTCAGGACCGTGGGAATCGCAGAGGTCCCACCTCCCGGGAAACGGATCTCAGAAAAACTTTCTCCTCAGGGTGGGCGTGGTGGACCTTGGCAGGGCTGGGGCTCCCTACGGGTAATATAAGGCCAGTCGAATCAACTGCTTGGCAGGGAGGCACAGACCTTGGAAAGGGGGGTGTGTTGGCAGGCAAAGTTGTGAGCAAAACACAAGCCCCCCCCCCCGAACAGGCCAGCGCAGCATCTCTGCTCAGAGAGGCGAAGGCCAGGGGGGAACAGATAAAAGAACACAGTCTTTTTACCCAGCAGCTACTTAGTCTGTGAAACTCCTTGCCACTGTAGCAGGCCTAGCAAGGAGTCCAAGGGGGGGGCACAGGGGCCAGAGCAGCAGTGGAGTTGCTGCCACCGTTCACCCACCCACCCACGCCACCACAAGGTGCAAAGGCAAGCCGAGTTCGTCTCGCCCAGCCACCTGCCCAGGTGCTGAGAGCACTCTGAAAGGGAGCGTGGCACGGCAGGGGGGGGTGTTTCGGGGGCAGTGATCGTCAACCCAGCCCGGGGCAGAGCCTTGCCTGGGTCCCCCACTGCCTGCCCACGGGATGCGGTGAGGGGTCCGACCTGTTACGAGGGGCTTGGACCGATTTCTGGAGGAAAAGTCCCTCGCAGGCTGCAGGCCATGACGGGTCTGTCTGTGCAACCAGCCACTGTCCGTCCGTTTTGTGGGAGGGGGCAAAAGCCCTGCCAGAAGCAGGCGCCCTCGGAGTGCCCAGTGCAGGGGGTGGCCACGGGATGCGGGCGTCTTGTGGCCTCGCGTGCTCCCTGAGGCACCTGCTGGGCCACTGTGAGACGCAGGAAGCTGGACTGGGTGGGCCCCCTTTGGCCCGATCCTGCGGGACCGGCCTCCTTCCAGAGGCACACTCCGGCGCCCCCCCCCCCGCCTTCCCACTCGTCCGCCTTCGGCTCTGGGTCCCGCGAGGGGGCGGCGCACCTGCGCAAGGCGGTTCCTGGAAGGGGCGCCGCTCGAGCACTTTCGCTTTCGTTTCCAGGCTGTCGAGCTCGCCCGCTACCCCCGTTGTTTTTTCTCCTCGGCCAATCCCGGCTCTCTCTGGGGCGAAGTTTCGGGTTTCGCCGACGATCGGAAGGAGCAGCTGCGGAAAGACCGGGAGATCCGCGTCGGGTTGGAGCGCGCGATGGCGCTACTCTGCTGGCGTTTCTTGCTCCTGGCGGCGATGGTTGCTCTGCCGGGGAACTGCTCTGGTGAGTGTCCTCGGGGGCCGGACGACCACCCACCCCGGGGCTGCCCCGCGCCCGTCGGAGGGGACTCCCCAGTCCGCCCCCCCCCCAGCAGTAGCGAACCAGGTAGACTTCCGGAGGAGGCGGCAGGGGGGGGCCCAGAGCAAGACGATCCCCCCAGGGGTCCCGGCGCTGGCGGGCTGTCCTTGAAAAGCCCCGGGAGGTTGCTGGAGTTCAGGGGGCAGGCCGGGGCGGGGCTTGAGTGCTGCCCGGCCAGGAGCGCGCGACGCCCACCCGCCTGGCACCGGCTGCCCGGGTTCCTACGGGGGACCCCACTCGGGGTGCTGGGGCTCATTGTCCAAACCCGAGATGGTTGGAGCCCGAGCCAGGCCCATAGCTGGAGGGGGGGGGCAAGGTGGGCATTGCCCACCCCGAGCCAGCAGTTTGCTCCCCCTCGCATTTTTGAAAGAAAGAAAAAAAGGATATATATATGCATGCCCGTATAATGGCCCACCCTGGAAAAAGGAGTTGCCCACCCCCCTCTAGACCCCTGACTACGGGCCTGACCTGAGCCCCCAAAGCACCAGCCACCCGTCTCCCCCCCCCCGCTTGTCTGTGGGCTGCAGGTGACCTTGAGACTTCCCCGGGTGTAGGGTGGGTGGGTGGTCCTTTGGGGGAGGGCCTGTCCAGTGGGGGGGGGGTCTGGTCCTCCGAAAAGCCCTCCCTGCTGAGCCCGGGGAGTCTCCGCCCTGGAGGTGGTTTGGCAGCCGGCGAGAGGTTGGCCTCTAGGGGGCGCTCTCCTTGTCGGCGGTTCTGATGCGTTGCTGCTGTTCTAAGACAGGGCTGCAGCTGCGAGGCTGGTCTGGGCTGCAGCCGATGTGGAGCGTTGCACTGCACTGACGCAGGTCTTGAGTTCCACTCTAAGCCGATGCCCCAGGTGGCTGCCCCAGAAGCACCAGGGAAGCCAGCCTGCTCCCAAGGAGCCAGAGGGCAGGAAGTGAGCCTGAAGCGTGGCCTCTGCGGAGGAGCCTCCCCACCTGGCCTTTCCGCGGAGGAGGGGCCCCAGCAGACACCGTCCGGGTTCCCCCTGCCTGCCCCCACTTGCCCCGGGAGGGAGGGGCTGCCCCTCAGGGCCCCTGCAGGTCCCCCCTGAGCATCTGCCCCCCCTCTGCTCCTGGGGGAGGGACTATGGAAGTGGACCTTCTCTGGACCCTTTCGGGCCCCGGGGGGGGGGGGGGGCATTTGGTGGGGGGGGGGGAGAGTGTGAGAGTCCTCTTGCACTCCCCACCCTCCTTCTTCCCCTCGAGGCTGGCTGGGGGGGGGGCTGGAGAGGGGCTTCCTGGGCTGTCAGTTTCCAGCTGCTTTGGTGGGCTGGGCTGGGGTATCTCCTTCCCCTTCTCAGGGGGGTTTGCACTGTTTCGGGGAGGTGGTTGTTCTTGCTAGAGAGGGAGATGTGTTTTTCATGGGGGGGGCTGGGGGGGGGTCAGGTGCCACCATTGAAAGGGTGGTGGGTGGTGGAAGATCCGGTGGGGTGGGTGGGTGTTGGGTTGAAGGAGGAGGAGCAACGGTCGCCATTGGACTGTCCCAATTTCTGGCCCCTCCTTCTGCCTTCAGGCCACAGGTGGGTCACAGGTATCCCTCAGCTACCACAGCCCCCCAGGCTTTTGGGAGCCTCTGCTGCCGCCAGCGCCCCCTAACTCTGCCCCTCCCCGTTTCCAGGCTCCTCGCCCCACTCGGTGAAGTACTTCTACACGGCGGTGTCCGAGCGCGGCCAGGGGCTGCCCTGGTTCGTCATCGCGGGCTACCTGGACGGCCAGCGCTTCTTCCACTACGACAGCGACACGCGGAGGGCGACGCCGCAAGCGCCCTGGCTGTGGAGGGGGGGGCCTGGAGGACCCCCACTACTGGGAGCAGGAGACCCAGAGCGCCCGGGGCGAGGAGGCCACGCTCAGCTCCTACCTGCAGATCGCCAGGAGTCGCTACAACCAGAGTGCAGGTGCAGTGGGGGGGGGGGCGCGGGAGGGGCAGGCATGGGCTGGGCTGGGGGGCTCCCAGTTTGCCTGCAAGGGGGGGCCAGCAGCTGCAGGGGGGCTGCTCCTTGCGGCAGTCGTGCCCCCCTCACACTGTGCCTCCCCCTCCCCAAAGCCACGGCTGTGCTTGGCCAGTGGGCTGCTCCGTGGGCTCCTCGGGGAATGCTCCCCACTCCCCCCCCCAGGTGTGTTTTGGCGCCAGCATCCGCAGGTGGAGTCTTAGCTGCCAAAGGGCCCCCCCCTTTGCCAAAGGGGCCCCCCCTTAGCTGCCAAAGGGCTGAACCAGCATTTTCAGGCACCTGGAAGGAGGAAAAAGAAGCCCCCCAGAAGCCTGTCTGGAAGCAGGGAGGGAGGCAGCGATTCTCCTGCGGCTGTTGGAGGGGGGGGGCTTTGTCTCAGGCCCCAGTTGGGGGAGGCAGTGACCCCCCCACCCCCGGCCCCTCCCTGGCTAGATCTGCCCCACACACACCCCAGACCCCCTTTCCTCATTCAAGAGAGGAGTGGAGGGAACGTTAAGCCATGAGCAAAGTCGGACCTGGCAGGGAAGGAGGGGGGGCTGGGGCGGGGGGGCTGACCCTGCCCTGGCTGTGATCCCCCACCTCGCCCCCCTCCAGGGCTCCACACGATGCAGCTCATGTACGGCTGTGAGCTGGGCGAGGACGGGCGCCGAGGAGGGTTCCGGCAGTACGGCTACGACGGGAGGGACTTCCTGGCCTTCGACACGCAGACCCTCACCTGGACGGCGGCCGACGGGGCAGCCCAGGTGACCAAGTGCAAGTGGGAGGCGGAGCCCGTTGTGCAGCGCTTGCGCCGCTACCTGGAGGAGGAGTGCCCGGAGGAGCTGCAGAGGCACCTGGCCGGCGGGAGGGAGGCTCTGCAGCGGAGAGGTGAGGGGGAGAGAGGGAGGGGGCAGCTCCCCCAGCTGCCCCCCTCCCCTGGTAGCACCCCCAGGTCAGGAGCTGCCCCCGCTGCAGCCGGCAGGAGTCTGAGGCCGTCCCGGTCCAGACCGTGGCCGGGGGAACCGAAACGCCTTTCTGGGCATCGTCACTCCGGACGAGACGGTTCTCTGGTGCTGCGGAGGCTGAGCTGGGCGAGAGGCGCCTCTCTGGCCCCCCCCACTTGCTGTCCTGGAGAAGCATCCCTTCCTCTTGTCAACGGGGGGGGGGGTGTTCCGAGGGGCCCTCCTTGCTGCGGACCCTTCCACTGTGCACTGAGGGAGGCTGCACGGGCCGTTTCCCTGCAGGGTGCCTCTCCCGGGGGGGGCCGCAGGGGCAGGGCGTCTGCTTGTGGGGCGCAGGGTGGGGCGGAAGGCCCCTTCCTTCCCTTCTCCTGGCAAGGGCATCCTGCGGGCCAGCCAAGGTCCTCGGTCGGCAGTGGCACCTCCCCTTTCCCGCAGAGCCCCCAGAGGTGACGGTGACCCGCAAGGACAGCCACGAGGGCTTGGAGACCCTCCTCTGCCGGGCCCACGGCTTCTACCCCCGGGAGATCGAGGCCACCTGGAGGAGGGATGGGGAGGCCAGGCAGGGGGACACCTTCCGGGGGACGGTCAGCCCCAACGCGGACGGCACGTACCACGCCTGGCTGAGCATCGAGGTCGACCCCCAGGAGAGGAGCCGCTTCCGGTGCCACGTGGAGCACGACGGGCTGCGGGAGCCCCTGGACGTGGCCGTGGCGGAGCCTGGTGAGAGGCTGTGGGGGGGGGCCTTGGGGGTGGGGTGGAAACCTAGGCCCTGTGCATGTGTGTTGGGGTGTAATGATGGCGGAAGGATGTCTGCTGACCCCCAGGTGGGTAGAGGGACCCCCGGAAGCCAGAGGCAGACGCTGGAGTGGAGGGTGTGAGCGTGAGGGGAAGGCAGCCCTCTCCTGGAGCCAGGCAGGACCGTTTCGAAGGAGTCCTGTGGGGCTGACCTCTGGCGGGGCCTCCGTGGGGAGGGAGGGGGGCCACACGCAGGCTGTGACTTGGCAGGGCTGAGCTCCGTGGCTTGCGAGGGGGAGCCCTCCGCGTCTCCACCTGACAGGTCTCGGGATCTTTGCCTGCGGCTTTGGGGAGCCGAGTCCCGTCTGAGCAAACGTCGGCTCTCTCCGTCTCGCCCTCAGCGCCTGTGGGGGTCGTGGCTGCGGGGGTCGCCTTGGGGGTCCTGCTGGTCCTGGCTGCGGCTGGAGTTCTCCTCTACGTCAGTAAGTGGATCCCTGGAGGCATGCGGGGGGGGGGCGCGCACACGTGCGCCCCGTTCTGTGGTTTCAGATCCTGCCCCTTCCTGAGAGCAAGGACACTCCGGGCACGACAGGAACCTGCCCTGGGACAAGCCGGCCGACAACCCGGTGCTGGGTCAAAAAAGTATTTTAGTTGCTTTGACAGCCCTTCACATTACACTCCTATCGCATAAGGAACCGTAACAAATTGTAGCATAAACCGCCTTACTTATTAAATATCTTATATTTTATCAGCTATTTACCTTTTTTCTGGATTTAGAGTTTCAACATAAAGTTCACAAAGCGGTTTACAGGCAAATAATAACATTAAAGCTAAACGGCTCCCTGTCCCAAAAGGGCTCCCAATCTAGAAGAATGGAGAACACCCCCAGCGACAGCCACGAGAAAGACACTGCGCTGGGGTGAAGAGGGACCATTGCTCTCCCCCTGCTGAATATGAGAGGACACCTCTTGCCCAGCTAGCAGGGGCCTTGTGCCAGCTCGGCGGGCTCTGGATTGCGCTGCTGAGCAATTCTCACCCTCGCACGCGGGCGCCAAGGCAGCCAGGCTGGGGCGAATTCAGCCAGGGCCATTGATGCCGTGATAAGAACCCCGCAGTTCTGACAGCTGTTTGTGGCTGGCGTCGTTTATCAGTGCCGGGAAGTGAATATTGATGTAGGTATTTTTTCTACCTCCGTGGTAGTATTTCTTCGATTTCAGTGGAGATGCCTTTGTGTTCTCCCCTCTTTTCATGGGGGGGGGGGAAAGGGGCACTTTGCTGCTCTGCTCTCAAAGCAGCCGCCACCCACGCACCAGCCTGGAATGGGGGCCGACCTGAGTCGTTCCAGAGTGAGGACCTGCGGCAATGGGGTGACGCTGGAGCACAGCAGGTTGGGGGGCGAGACCAGGAAGGACCTCCTGACTTTGTGGCCTGGGAAGCTTCCGGGACCTCCATTGCAAAATGCTTACTGGAGCTCTTGCAAGCAGCCAAGGGGGGCAGACCCACGGCAGGCGGGGCTCATAACTTGGCTTTCCGTGGAGGGACAGTGGCTGCAGGTAAACCCAGCAGATGCAGCAGGACAGCAGATTCAACACCGTCGACTCCCGAATGGAACGGAAGTTTCGCTGAGGCAGCCTCAGTGCACAGAGCAGCCTTCCCTGGAGATCGTTAAGCGCAGGCTGGAGGAGCCTTTCCTGCAGAGGGCTTCACGTTTGGGAGCCTTGCCTGTCTGTGGAGGGGTGGACTGGATGGCCTCTGGCGGCCCCCTCCAGCCCTCACCTTCTGGTTCTGTCTCTGCAGAGCAGCGTCCGGAGAAGACAGCCCACTGCACAGCTCCAGGTGAGTGCCTCCCTCCCTCCCCTGGGGAGTCCTGGGAGCGGAAAGGGGGCACGGGAGTGTCGGGGGGGGGCAGCTGGGGCTGAGACCTGCTGGCCAGGCTGGAGTTGGGGGCTGTGGAGGGGGAGCTGGGGGCTGTCGAGGGGCTCCTCGTTCGCTGCCGTCTCCCACTCGGGGCGCTGCTCATCACCTGCACAGCCCTGAGTGGTTTGGGCCGGGGTTGGGGGGGGCTATAGTGGAATTTTGCAGCTTCTGGAATTCAGGCTCTGCCTTCCTCCCTTCCCCGGGGGGTTGCCTTTCCCCTGGGAGGGGGGGCTTCCTTGGGTGTCGGCAGGAGCTGCTCTCCTGGGGCAGATGGATGGTGTGGGGGGACGGGGACAATCCTGACCGGGTTCTTTCTGTGGGTGCTGCTCCCCTCAGGAAAAGCTGTCATGCAGGCCCCCCCACACGCACACACACCCCGTCGCTTCTACCGGACTCCCCTTCTCCCTGCCCTTGCTTTCCACAGCTTCCCATAAGAGCATAAGGACAAGCCGTGCTGGATCAGGCCAAAGGGGGCCCATCTAGTCCAGCTTCCTGCATCTCACAGCGGCCCACCAGAGGCCTCAGGGAGCACGCAGGACAACCAGATGCTCGCGTCCTGCTGTGTCCCCTGCATCTGGCATTCTAAAGTAGATTAGTATTCCCCTTGCACCACCCCCAAGGAAGACACCAGACTGAGGTTGGGGTTTCACTTTATTAAGCACAATGTGAATCACGTAACCTACTGAACACCCGTCCCTCCCTCGCCAGTCTGGGGCAGGTGGTCAGTCTTCCCACCCCTGAGCCTGCCTTTCTCCCTGCCTGTGCAGGCGCATTCATGCGTGGGACGGAGAGAGTGGAGGGAGGGGGCTTATTCTCCCCCTCTCACAATACCGAACCAGGGACCATCCACGGAAACTGAGTGTTAGGAGAGTTCAAGCAGATAAAGGAGGCCTGGACTGAGGGTTGAGCTGCTGGTGCTGCCTGAAGCCAAGCAGGAGGATCTGTGGTCTGTTTTGGGATGGGAGACGGAACGCCAGGCTGGGACAAGCTGCAGTACCTGCTGTGACAGGACGGAGTCACTGTGGAGCTGATTGGCCAGTGCGGGGATGTGATGAGAAGGTCAAAGAACAGAGTCCGACCTTGAGGACCTGTCCAGGCTTGACTTGCGATTGCCTGCTGAGGCTTGGTGGCAGCAGCCAAAGGAGAGAACCACGCTGGGAAGGCGACGTCTGGGCCAGAGGATTGGCGGATCAGAAGAATACTGTGTATTTGTAAAAACCCAATTGAAAAAATGGAGGTTTAGACTAGCCTGCCCGTGCAAGCGGCCTTGGGCATTGGCTTTGGCATGGGAAAGGCGGGGTATAAATTCTTCTAAAAAAAGGGAAATACTTTTTTACCCAGCGGGTAGTTAATCTCCGGAACTCCTTGCCACAGGAGGTGGTGGTGGCATCTGGCCTAGATGCCTTTAAAAGGGGATTGGACAGATTTCTGGAGGGAAAGTCCATCGTGGGCTATAGGTTGTGCTACCTCCTGACGTTAGAAGTAGGCTGCTTCAGAATGCCAGATGCAAGGGAGTGGCCACAGGATGCAGGCGTCTTGTTGCCTACTGAGCTCCCTGAGGTTGGCCACTGAGAGATCCAGGAAGCTGGGCTGGGTGGGCCTTTGGCCTGATCCAGTGGAGCTCTTCTTACGTTCTTATGACTCACCCATCCCTACGGGGGGCCTCTTCCACCTGCCAGACGGACCTCCCTTAACTCACAGAAGCCTCCTGTTGGTGGTGTCTCTTTTACTGTGTGAACATTCCATGACATCACAGCAACTCAGCCAGTGGGAGGCCGGGAGAGCACAAAGGCCAGTTTCTGTGTCTGTCTTATGGGTTGAATGTATATCCAGCCTTATTTTGAGGTCCCGGCAGTGGTAGATGGGGTAGGTTCACAATCCAGTGGATTTTCTGAGAAGATGGGGGGTGGGGAGCTTTCATGGCTGGGGAGAGACGCAATGGAAAACAGGCTTCAGGGCTGGGTGTGGACCTGGACGGGTTCCCCAGTTGTGGCCGTTGCTTCCTGGTGGGAGAAGAGCTTGGAGACGCCCCCCCCCGCCCGGGAGCCAGCTGCTTTGGCTTCTCAGGCAGGTTCCAGGTTCAAGGGAAGAGGGGTCACGACACAACAAGGAGCAGGCAGGTGGCCGAGGGAGGGGGGACTCTCCCTCACTGGAGACCCTCAAGCAGAGGCTCGACGGGCACCTGCTGGAGATGCTCAAGGAGGACGTCCTGCTCCAGGCAGGGGGGTGGACTAGATGGCCTTGCAGGTCCCTCCCAACTCCTTGACTCCGAGTCCTTCCACCGTCCTTCCAGGGACGCCCCCCCCCCCGTGAATCTGGAGGAGCCACTTTGGGACTGGGCAAGGAGAGGATCTTCCAGGCTGCTCCTGGGCTACACTGCAGGGTTGATTGGCAGTGCCTGGTGGCGGAGGGGTGGAGCCAGACTGACTGATGGGGGGGGGCTTAGCCCTGGACGCGGCAGGGAGAGGTCCAGAGCCAGGTCCTTGGGGGGGGCCCTTGGGGGGCCCTACCCTCTCTCAGTGTAGCCTCCCTCACAGGGTTGTTGTAAGAGGAAATGGGTGTGTGTGTGTGAATTGGACCCACTCCCTTGGAGGAAGGGGTCGGGTAGAAATGTAATAATAATAAAGAGATAAAAAGGGCATGTCTCACCCTGCCTGTTCCCTCCCTTTGCAGAAAGTAACCTGGGATCTGACAGCTCCTCAAGGTACGTGGGGGGGGGGGTTTTTGAGAGGAGGGGCACCCATCTGGGGGGGGATGTCTTATCACTGACTCTCCTGGGGACTGGCTTGTTTCAAAGAGCTTCTGCTTTCCTGTGGGCCAAATCTCAGGACTTGCCGGGGGAAAGCAGGGATTGGGATGCAGATGGGAGAAGAAAAGCTTCTGCCACCTTCAGCCCAACTTCATCGGAACTGGTGGGAGGTCTTCCTTTCCTCTGTTTCGCTGAAGAGGGGGGCGGGGGTTCTGCTCTGCTCTGCTCAGGGGATGAACGAGGGCTCCGTTTGGGGAGGGCTTCGCCTCCGGGTCCGAGTAGGGGGCGTCCTGGTAGGTTTTCTGCCTTCCCCTGAAGCCTGCAGCTTGGCTCGCTTCCTCGAGCTCCCCTCTCTGCAGTTCCCACCCCCTCTGGGTATTGCACTCGAGTGTTGGCCCCAGTGCAAGGGGGCTGGGGGGGGGGGGCTTGTGAGGGAGGGCTGGGCTGGGAAGACACTGAAGTCCCCTAGGATGCCGTTGCCCTCACCCGGAGATCCCCAAAGATTTCCACGACGTTTCTTCTCCTTTTGGTTTCCGCAGCTTGATCTCCGCTTGAGGTGTGAGAAGAGTGCGGAGGAACGTTGTGCCCTGAATTGTTGTTGTTATTAAGATATAATAATATAAATGTGTCTTGGCTGATTGCACCTGCCAGCTTTTTTCTCTATTCCTTAGGTAGCCAACTCTGGATTTGAAGGGGTGGGAGGGGCCTCTGTTGGTGCCGAGTGTAAAATCCGGACATGCTGAAGTCAGTGGAGACAGGAACGTGCACACAGACAGGACAACTTTTTATTGGGGCAGAAAATAAAAGTCTGTGAGGTGGAGGCCCCTCAAACTGGGGCTCATCCTCCTACCTAATCTTGGCTTTGGTGCATCTCCAGCATTTTGTTTCCAAACGGCAAAGGGATTTGGGGTCGGGGTGTGCATGGAAGTGTCTTCTGATGGGATTGGGCTAATGTTGTTCAGTGCATTTTCGGAAGGATTTTGCGTTGCTAGGAAGTGCCACATAACTGCAGCTAAAAATCTTTCCAAAGGGGAAAAGGTTTTATTTGTGCATCACTTCCCTTATGTATGCCAACCTGGAAACTGGCAGACGTGCTGCGTCTGCAGAAAAGCGCTGGCACAGCTTTCCCCCAACTCGCTGTCCAGATCTCGGGGGGGGGGGATTAAGCAGTGTGCCGAGGGCCCAGATCCTCTGCGGGGGCAGTGCTGGGGCAAACGTCCCGCCAGACGCTCCTACACCGGAGGTGGGGCTGCAGCCACAGCACCTGGGCCGCACCAGTTGGCATCAGCCGGCGGAGGATTCGCCAGCAACACTGGCTGGCTTTACTGGGCGGGGGAGGGCAGAAACGGGGAGGGGGAGGGGGAGTCGGGAGGGGGAAGACGGCCAGGGAGGGGGTGGAGGCGGTGGCAGACTCTGCCCACAAATCTGGCGCCACCTGCTGGCCAGAAAGGGCAACATGGGCCTGCTTGGTTCTGCTTGGTGTTGCTGGGTCTTTGATTTTTCTATGTACAATTCTGTACCTTACTTTGTTTCTTTGATTGTGAGCTGCTGAATTGCAAAAGAAAACCAGGAGAAACATTTTAAAAAGTGAATACCGTGTTGCGTAAATGCAAGAAGGCAAACAGCAGCAGCCCTTGAGTGACAGGGATGGACTCAGACCAGGTTGGCGCAAGTGCAAATCGAAGAGGTCAGGGGCCCGATCCTGTGGGCCTTATCCCGGGCAGTGCCTGCGTACCGCCAGCACCGGCTGCCACAAATATGCCACAGAGCCCGTTGGCAGCACCTGGAGAGCGAGGAGCGCTGGGGGTAAGGCACGTGCCCTCCCCCCGCGACTGCTGCAGAAGAGGTCTGGGCACTGGGCCGTGGGGTGGGGGGAGGTTGGCCCGGGTGAGGGTAGAACCAGCAGAGGCTCTTCTCCGCCCGCTCCTGCCCTCCCTCTTGCGCTTGGAAGCCTGACTTGGGGCTTCTCCAGCCTGTGCCGGCAATTAGCTGGCCCAGACTCGAGTGGGGAAGGGCTGCTGCTTTACGTGGGGGTCAGGGGACAAATGTCCTCTCCCCCGAGGAGACCTCCAGCGGCTGCCCCCGCCCCACAGGAAACAGCGGCAGTCATTTCAGCCCCACTGTGGCCCTGGGCAGGTAGGACACGACTAGCATTGTTTTTTTTTAAAGCCTCTTTTATTTGCACTGTTTTCTTTGTTCCTTAATTCTTTTTAGGAACAAAGCACAGAAAATTGGGGGGGGGGTTGCAAAGAGACAAGGGCTGCACCAAAAACGGGATGGCAAAGCAGTTTTTGGCAAAGAGGGACAAGGAGACAAAAATGCAAATAAATATATGCAAATAAATGAAATTCATGTCATTAAATGAACATTGTCTCTCTTCTTTGTGTCTCATGAGGTCTGGCCCCTTTTCTTTCCCAGTGGAGCAAAGGGAGGGGGGGGGGCTCCTTGCAAGGGCACCTCCCTTACAAAGAAAGGGTGCAGCGTTTGGGGCTGTTCAGTCTGGAAAAAAGGCGCCTGAGGGGGGACATGATTGAGACATACAAAACTATGCATGGAAGGGATAGAGTCGATAGAGGGATGTTCTTTTCCCTCTCTCACAACACCCGAACCAGGGGGCATCCGCTAAAACTGAGGGTTGGGAGGGTTAAAGCAGATCAAAGGAAGTACTTTTTTACCCAGCAGATAGTTAATCTGTGGAACTCTCTGCCACGGGAGGTGGTGATGGCATCTGGTCTAGATGCCTTTAAGAGGGGATTGGTCGGATTTCTGGAAGAAAAGTCCATTGTGGGCTATAGGCCATGATGGATTGAGCAACCTCCTTAAATTAGTAGAAGGCTCCTTCAGAGTAGTGGGTGCAAGGGAGTGGCAGCAGGATGCAAGCGTCTTGTTGCCTCGTGCCTCCCTGGGGCACTTGGTGGGCCGCTGTGAGATACAGGAAGCTGGACCTCGGCTGGGCAGTTCTCCCCTTGTCCAAATGCTGGCAGCCCCCCCCCCAGTCCAGCAGGTCTTCATACAAGGGGGCACGGAGGCCTCGACCACGGCCAGCCTCCAGCCCAGGCCAAAGCTCCAGCCCCTGCACTGCCCCCCCACCCTCCCAGCCAGTGGCGCTTGGGCGACTAAGCCTTCACCCCCCCCCACCCTCATAGTCAGAGGCAACTCCACCAGAAGCCCACCTCTTCCCCCCCCACCCCCTCCCTTGGTTAGGACAGGACAGGGTGCCAGCCCCCCCCCACTGCACCGGCCCCCCTTCTCGCCACGCTGCTGTTCCTGGTTGTGGCCAGTGAGGGGGTGCCGCTCACAAGCACCAGCTCTGCATTCATGGCTGAGCATCCTGGAGCCTGGAGGTGGGGAAGACTCTGGCAGTAGGAGGGGGCCGACACTCGCTGGCAGGGGTCGCTGCACGAGTTGTCCAGGAATGGGACGGCCTCCCAGCTCCCGACAGAGCCACGGAAGGGGAGGACCAGCGTGTGGACCAGGAGGGGGGCCACCAGCCCAGCTCCCAGGACGGCCATCACCAAGATGCAGCGGAGATCCTGGGGGGGGGAAGGGGGGTGACAGCGGCTGCTGGGGCTCTGGGCCAGGCCGCCGGGGGCTCCAGCCTGCAAGTGAGCCACGCAGTCTGGCCTGGCAGCACAGGATGGCAGAGCTGCCCGGGCAAGCCGTGGGGTGGAAGCTGAGACAGAGGCCCCCTGACAGCCCACACCACATGGCTCCCCCACTGCCCTCCATCAGCAGCCGGGCTGTGGGGAGGGAACAGGGGGGCTCGGAGGACTTTGCGGCTCCCAGAGTGGAAAGGGAGACACACTTCTGCGTTGGGTCCTGGACGCTTCATCGTGCCGGAAAAACACTGCCCTGGATTGCTTGCGGATGCTTCTGTGGCCAAGAAGCAAGTGGCAGGCAGGACGAGGGATCGGTCTCCCTCCCTCCCTCCCTCCCGCCGAGCTTCCTGCCAACTCCCGCAGGGCTTGCAGTGGTGCCGCCTGAAGCCACCCCTGGCCAGTCGGGCGGGAAACCCACCCCCTGCCCTGCCCTGCCCCCACTCCCAGCAGCCCCACTGGAGAGCCCCAGGCAGCGCCACCCACCCACCCACCCCCACTGCACTCCCCCAAGAACAGCAAACAGGACCCTGCCCCAAAGGGCCCACAGTGCCAAAGAGCGCCCCCGGGGAGCCCAGGGAGAGGCGGGGAGAAGTGTGCCCCCGCTCTCCCAGCGACCTGTGCCAGGGCCAAGTGGCCAGCTGCCTTGGGGGCTGTGGTGGCCCCAGACTCCATGGAGAGAGGCCTCAGAGGATGCCAGGGGTGGCAGAAGGGGGGCTGCGGGCCCCAACCGGAGGACACCCCCACGACCCGGAGCCGCTGCACAGGGCAGCCCCTGGAGGTCCCCAGACGCTTCCCTGGGCAGAGGCAGCACACCAACCTTGCGGGGGGCCAGGGGGGGCTGCTCAGCCAGCTGCAGGTCTGCGAGGGAGGGAGGGAGGGAGGGGTAGAGAACCCCAGGAACCGCTGGGCCGGCCATGCACAGGGGGGCTGTGAATCTTCTTCGGGGGGCACTTTGGCGGTCCAGGACCCCTCTCGGCACAGGGGCTCCAGGGGATGGAGGAGGAGGCCCCGGTCACGCCTCCTGGGAGGGGTCAGTGGGGACAAGGCCACAAGCTCCTGTGGACCTCAGAAGAGCCCCCTCCCCATCTGCACCACCACCACCCCCGCAACCCAGACTGCCCCACACGTGTCCCTCCCCTGCGACAGTGTTTACCTGCTGGTACGTGACGTGCGGCTTCATCTGTTCCAGGACGGTGAGACCCACAGGGGCGGAAGTGGCACCAGGGGGCCTGCAAAGGACCAAGGGGGAGACGGAGGTGTCGCTCACTTGCGCAAGCGCTGGGGCTCTGCAGAGGCCGGGGGAGCAGGACTGCACGGGGGGGGGACACCCTGTGAGTCTTCTTGGGGCCCAGCACCTTAGTCCTTTCCAAGATGACGCCACACTGCCTTGGAGGAAGGCCTGGGACAACAATGCAGACGAGTGTTCCTCTGAGCGTGTGCAGAAGACACCCTGGCTGTCCTGCCTCCAGCCAGCCCACACCCCTGGGGCTGAGGGTGGGGATCTCATGCCAGACGCCAGTGTCCCAGCGGGCAGGAACCAACTTCTTTGACTGCCAGGAAAGGGGCACTGACCCTCTCCACAGCCAGAGCACATGTGTGCGCATCACCTACCAACACAGCAGGTGGGAGAGCCTCTGCTCAGCAGCCAGGCACGAGTCATGCGCGAGAGGAGCGCGGCCAGGCCGGGAGGTCCCACTGTGGGGCAACAATGCCCCGTGCCACCCAGTGATGTCATTCAAATGATTTAGGAACAGGAACTCACTTTTGATTGGCACTTGTCGGGAACCCGGAACCAGCCACGGAGCCCGTTAGGATCCGCAACGCCCGTTCTGGTCCGTTCCGCCTGAATGACATCACTGCCTTTGCCCCCCTAGGAATCCGGAGTCGCTCCCTTTAACCCTCTGAGTGCCGGCCAACCAAGTAGAAAAGCTCTTTGCAGAGGAATGGGGAGGGGGGAGGAGGGAGAGTGAAGTGGGCGGAGTCAGCCCTGATTTTAACTAGTGGAACTGAGTTCCCCCGCGTTCCCCCTGCATGACATCACTGGTGCCACCCCCAGTCCTATTCCAGCCCCAGTCCAGGGTCCTGGCAGCTGCTCACCCGGAAGGCCACGGCCACTGCCTGGCGCAGTGCAGGGAATGCCCCCGAAGAGAGACGCCACCCCCGACGACGGGGCTTCCGGGAATCCAGCCCCACGCCCAGGCCTCTCGGAGAGGAAGCGCGCCTTCCCAGCCCGGCCCCCGCGCGTCCCAAACCTGTTTCCAAGGGCGGGAACCACCCAGGCAGGTTCCGAGCGGGAACGCAGCCGCCGAGGGGCAGCCCTGACCTGAGCCGGCGTGCCAGTTCCGGGCCGGGCACTGGGTGTCGCTCGCGAGACTGCACAAGCCACACCCCTGTCGCTCCGCAGCACCCTCTGGCGGGGCCTTCGCTGCCACCGGGAACCCAGGAGCCTGAGGGGGCCCGCAGGCCCGCCACCCAGAGTCCGCCGCCGCCGCCGCCGCCATGCAGCCTCCCGGGGAACCCCAAGCATGAGACATACAAAACCATGCGCGGAAGAGTCGAGAGAGGGACGTTCTTTTCCCTCTCCCAAAACACCAGAACCAGGGGGCATCCGCTAAAACTGAGGGTTGGGAGAGTTAAAACAGATAAAAGGAAGTACTTTTTTACCCAGCGGGTAGTTAATCTGTGGAACTCTTTGCCACAGGAGGTGGTGATGGCATCTGGTCTGGATGCCTTTAAGAGGGGATGGGACGGATTTCTGGAGGAAAGGTCCATCGTGGGCTATAGGCAATGATGGATTGTGCAACCTCCTTACACTGGTTTTGGGCTACTTCAGAGTACCGGGTGCAAGGGAGTGGCAGCAGGATGCAAGCATCTTCTTGTCTCATGTGCTCCCTGGGGCACCTGGTGGGCCGCTGTGGGATACGGGAAGCTGGACTAGCTGGGCCCCCTTTGGCCTGATCCAGCAAAGGGGCTCTTCTTATGTTCTTATGAGGAGCTTCCTTGAGGAGACCCCAGTGAGGGAGCCAGTCCATGCCTGGGACTGGCTCTCTCTTCCGCATGAAGCCTGATCCTGAGGGTGTTCCTGGGCCGCTGCTCAGCTTGGCTGTGGCACGTGGGCACCTCTGCTCCCTCTTCCGGCCACAGGTGCTGGCGAGGAGGAGAGCTGCCCCATGGGGGCTTGGCTGGGGCTTGGGGGGGGGGGGCTGGGGCTGCTCTGCCTCTTGCTCCTGCTGCTGTGGGCCTGGAGCCGCCCCCACAATCTGCCCCCAGGTTGCTGGCCTGGGCTGGGGGCGCTGCTGTCCCTGAAAGGGGGTTCCTTGCTGCACAGTCTCCAGAAGGTGAGTGAGTTTTGGGGTCCCCCTCCCACATTCCTAGGAGAGAAAGGACCTGCTGGGGGAGATCGGGGCATGAGCTCCTTTCCAGACCGTCTCCCTGCCCCTCCCCACCCTCCCCCCCCCTCCCTGCCTGTGACTGTGCAGTCCCAGTGCCGAACTTTGCCCTGGGAAATGTGGTGGGAGCTCAGCAGGGGCAGGTCCCGGGAGGAGGAGGAGGAACCCACTGCTGGCCCAGGGGTCTCTCTCTGCCCACCCCAGTCCTGCTGTCTCCTGCGCGCCCCCTCCTCCACCGCCTCCCCTTGGCTGCCTCCCCTCCAGGCCACACCCACCCCGCTCTCGGCCCCGCCTCCGTCGCCCTTTTCTGCGCCTGCTCCTGCCCACCTGGCTGCCCCGCTCTGGCCCTGCCTCCCCCAAGGCCTGGGGAGAGCAGCCTGGAGGAGCTCCTGGGCTCCGGGCTCCAGGCCGCTGCCTGGGTGGCCCAGGCTCGCTTCGCCTCTGGGGCAGCTGCCGCACGCTGCCAGGCCAGGCCTTGCCCACCCCACGCTTGTGCCACTGAACTGTGGTCCCCACTGGGCGGCTCCTGGCACGCAAGAGGCGTTCTCAGGGGCACGTGAGAGAGGGTGGGATGCGTCTTAGAGGCATCTTCCAGCGCACAGGAAGCAGGGCTGCTTCACAACGGCCTTAGTGGGTGTCAGCCTGGCAGGTGGGAAGTCTCCGCAGGGGACCCTCACAGCAGCCTCTTTCCCTCCTGGCCACTCAGCTGCGGGAGCGATGTGGGGAGGCCTTCTCCGTGCACCTGAGTGCCCTCGTTGGGCCCTCTGCCAGCCGGGCCGGGGGTCCCGATCCACCGCTGCTGCTCCGGGGCTGTGAGCCGCCACCACCGGCTGGGCGGGTCACGAAACAGCCAGCCAGCCAGCAGATGTCCTTCCACGGCAGCAGCCTCAAAAGTGGTGGCAGGCCTGCCTACTCAGAAGTAAGTGCACATTGACCTGCAGGGTTCACGGCATCCCTGGAGACTTCGTGGCAGCCACAGGAGGATCTTTTGCCACGAAGGGCAGCGGGGGGGGGCGGCATTACCCAAAAGGCAGGAGGGGCCTTTGGGGAGGGAATCACGCCCACCCCCCCCGCACAGAAGGCCTCAGCAGGGGCGGCTTGGCTGGGGCAAGGAAGGAGGTGCCTGCCTTCTGCCCGGACCCTCACCCTGCCTGCCTGCCTGCCTGGGGGGGGGGGTTTCTCTCCCCTCCCCCCACCCCCAGGGATTGCTTTCATGGCATCAGAATGGCCGGCACCGCAAGGCTCCTTGGCTTGTCAGGCCGTTCGCGGGGACCCGAGGGGGCTGCTGGAGCCCTTCTCTGGGGCTCCCTTCCTAAGCGGGCAGCTGCCTCTTGGCCAAGCAGCCTCTCGTGCCCAGCGGCCGACTTAAGCTGGTGCTGCGGCGTGCTCCGGGCTCCGGGGGTCAGCACAGGGGCCCTCTGGGCGTGGAGACCCAGGCCGATGTCCGTTGCATGGTGAAGCCGCCTCGGGCGTTGGCTTCAGCAGGGGAAAGCAGGGCACAAATTCTTCAGATACGTAGAGGAATGAAATCCGGGCTTGCTGGGACCCTCCCACCCTGCTCCTTTCGAGCACCCGGGAGCAGGAGCGCTGGTGGACCGGAGTCCTGCTGCCGGGCAGGGGCTGAGAGGGAAGCTGAGAGGGGGCCACCCCCTCCCTCCCCCCCCGGCTCTGAGGCCTCGAGATGGCCGTGCCCAGTGGTGCCACTCAAATGACTTAGGAACAGGAACTCACTTTTGATTGGCACTTGTCGGGAACCCGGAACCAGCCACGGAGCACGTTAGGATCCGGAACGCCCGTTCCGGTCCGTTCCCCCTGAATGACATCACCGGCCGTGCCCCTGGGCAAAAGGGAGCGTGAGGGGGGTCCTCAGCATGACTGCCAATAGTCACGACATGAAACGAATGATAGTCATGGCCAGAAAACACCCGCAGCGCGTATCTCCTCACAGGCAATGGGGGGCCATCCGTGCCCGCCCGGCTGCTGCTCCCCTGCACACAGCGACCCACTGCTCCTGCAGATGGAGGCTCAGCGTAGCCATCATCCCACAGTGGTATTTGGAGGGGGGTGTTGGCCGTAATTTTTGATAGAACGAAGGTATTACGCTACAGATTTTTTTCATTGAATTCCTTGTGAAATTCTGCATCAAACAGTATATAACATGACAGCGTTATCCGTAAAACTGCCATTTGGGGTCTTTTGCAAAATTTGGGGTCTTTGGGTTGACACCTCCGAGAGTTGGACCTGGGGTGCCCTGTCCTGCCCACCCCATAGGTACCTCCGCCACTGTGCGCTTGTGAGAGAGAAGCAGTGCGCCCCCCGCCCCGCCCCGCCCCGCCCCGCCCCGCCCCGCCCCGGCCGTTCTGCTTTCTCTCCCCCCTGCGGAGTTTTCTTCTTCCACACCATCCACACCGCGCTGCGCAGGGCCTCCCGTTCCACCTTCGACTAAGCGTGGCGAAAGCGGGACTGTCTGGCACCTGAGCCTTCCGTGCCGTTCCCGGGGCGGGCAGCCCCTGCCCTTCCTCCCGCCGGCACGGGCCAGCGCCAGGCTCTGGGCCTCAGCCCCACGCAGGAGGCGTCATTAAGGAGACCTTCCCGGGCACTTCTCAGCGACTGGACTTTTATTATTATTGGAGGACGTCGCGCCTGACCGAGGCCCGGCGGGAGGCTCGGCTGCCTTCGCTTCCTCAGCAGACGATGCTCAGCCCAGCCGGCCGGGCAGACAGCCCTGGGCGCCTCCGCGTCACCGGGGCACCATGCAGAGCTGGTACGGGCGGGGCAGGTTCCCGCTGCTGAGCTCCTGGGGCAGGATGTTGATCTCCTCGGGGGCCTTCAGTGTCTTCAGGCTGAAGTTCTGCAGCAGCACCGTCATGAACAGGAAGAGCTCCATGCGGGCCAGGCCCTCCCCCAGGCAGACTCTTTTCCCTGCAGGGGGGGAGGAGGGGGGGCTTTTCTTTCTCTTTCACAGACAGGCTTCAGGTGTCCAGGAGGCTTTCTCCGGAAAGGCCCACCCCAGCCTTTTCCACCGCTTGGCCCACAGGTGAGCCGCTCTCTGCCAATGCAACCCCACCTCTCTTTTGCCTCGGCAAACCCTAAGACCACCCAGGATTTAGCCCCACCGGGCGCCCCACTCGCTGGTCCCCCTTTCAGAAGGAAGACCTGACTGAGGGGTCCCCGTCACCTGCGGAGAAGGGCAGGAAGGCCTCCTTCTTCTGGAAGGCCCCGCTGCCGTCCAGGAAGTGGCCGGGGTTGAACTTCCTGGGCGTCTCGAAGTACTGGGGGTCGTTCAGCGCCGTCGACAGCATGGGGAAGATGGTGGTGCCCTGGAAGAGGCGGGCAACCGTCACCCTGTCCCATCACCCGTCACCCGGGCCGGGACCAGCGCTGAGCCCAGCTCACCTTGGGAATGGTGTAGCCCCGGAACTCGGTGTCTCTGGTCGCCAAGTGAGGGGCCCCCAGGGGGACCAGGTTCGCAAAGCGCTGGACCTCGTGGACGACGGCGTCCGTGTAGGGCATCCGGCTCCGGTCCTCCATGCAGGGGCTGTGGCTCCTCCCGACGACGCGGTCAATTTCCTCCTGAACTTTTGCTACGAACAAGGGCGGGGTGGGGGGGGGGAGGAATCAACCTCGGCATGTCAACTTTTTCAAACGGTGGTGAGTTTGTCCCACCCTGACCTCAGCAGCAAAAACCCCCAGACATTTTGCTCTGCAGTGGCTCGAGGTGGGGAAGGATCTCAGCCTCGTCCCCAAGACAGAAGCCGTTACTCCAAGCCCCAGGACCAGAACCCCCTGCCTGCCTTTTCAAGCTTCTGTCCAGAGCTGGATCTTCAGTTGCAATTTAGCCTCAGCCTCCTGCTGCTCCGCTGCAGAGCAACGGCAAGACTCGCCAGCCAGGCTGGCAGCAGCCAAAAGGAGGCCGGGGGCAGGCAGGGGGCGAGAGTCTGGCCCATCAGGAAGGCGGCTCCATAGGTCAGAGCTGGAGGCCTGGAGCTCTGCAGCCAGCCAAGTACAATCTCCACCTAAGGAGGGCCGGGGGGGGGCTGGGCTCCTGGGCGGCATAGTTTTGGGGGTGGTGCCCAATTCTTTGCCCCCTGACCTGCACCCCTCAGTCACGTCTGAAGGGTCTGAGGCCCAGGGAGGCTGTGCAGCCCCCCCCCAGAAGGCCTTAAAATGCCACTTCTGGTTCCCTCCAGTCTTCAGAGGGGCACAGGTCGGGGTATGCCCTGGGGCAGCCCCCCCCAGCTATGCAAGGGATGGGGACGGGCAGCAGAAGAGCGCAAGGTCTGATCTGGCTTTGAGTCTCCCACCTTCAGTCTCTGGATATCGGAGGAGCAGGAGGAGGCCGTAGCGGAGGGTGGTGCTGACGGTCTCGGTCCCTGCGAAGAACAGGTTGAGCACCGTGACGGCCAGGTTGTCGTCGTGGAATTCGGAGGCCGGGTTCTGACTCTCCTGGCACCGGAAAGAAGGAGAAGGTGGCGTGATGGAGCCAGTGGCCTGCAAAGCCGGGGGCCCCGCAGGAAGGCCCGGCCTGCAGGCTGCTAGACTCCCATTCCAGCCTGACTCCGCACAGCACAGGCCAATCTAAGTAAGAGGGACGGAGGCGTAACACTGAGAAGCTGCACCTGGGCTGAAATCCAACCTTCTGATTTTGAGAAACCCTTGAATGTCAATATCAGATCAGGGAAGGGAGGGAAACTGCTGTCAGTGCGCACAACACCAACCTCCCAACTGTCAAGCATACAAGGAGGAGTGGTGCATCCTGGGAAGGGCGGGAGGGAGAGTGGCACACCGGCCGGAGCGGCTGAGGAGGCGGCAGGCCAGAGGGGCAGACATTCCCTGCCACCACTGCTCGACGCCAACCACCCTTTCAGGCTACGCCATGAGAAGGCCGGCCCTGCAGTGAGAAACAGCACTTCATTGCTTGAAAGGGGGCCAGACCAGGCCAGAGGGAAGGGTCGCTAGTGGTCCATGTGTGGCCCTGTGTGGGGACCTTGTGTGGGGAAGCAGGAGATCTACTCCCATGAAAGACACCTGCTGTTGGTCTCCACCTGTGAAACACGCATTATTGGAATGCCTCCACTACAGGGAGTCTACAGGGCTCCCTTACCCAAAGTGCTCTCTCTACATACAAGATGTTCCCATTTTACCAAAAAAGCCCACTCGGTTCAGAAAACTGCCTTGATCCTTTTTTCTTTTGGAATCGTTTCAGCTCACGTTCGAGTATTCCGTTCGCAAGAGTGGCCTCTGCGGTACCTGCTCCATCTTGGCAAGGAAGCAGTCGATGAAGTCCTGGGGGCAACTGGGGTCGAAGGCGCTCCGGTGCAGCTGAATCCTCCGAGAGATGAAGCGGATCAGTTCGTCCGTGTACGTGTTGCGCTTGTGGTGGGGTCCCGGCACGACCTTCATCAGCGATGGGAAAAAAGTCTTCAGCTGTGGAAGAGCAAAAAAGAGACACCCCCTCATCGAGGCCTGTCCATGCGCAGTGCGGCACTCCTCGGCTTGCTGCTCACTCCCAGCGTCTGGACTATTTTCCCCTTGGAATCAGACTCATGTAGGGAAAGCCGAGGGAGAGGGAACCGGAGACCTGGCAGAACAGGAACTCGTCCTTGATCCAGGGGTTTCCATGAAAAGCGGCCCAGTTAACTTCCATCCCAACTTGTCACCTCCCTCACCTGCATCCAGAAGGAAAACGAGAGTTGTAGGGACTTGTTGATCAGGCCGAGTAAAGTGACGAACTCCTTGTCGTCGTACTCAAACCGCTGGCCAAACACCACGGAGCAGATGACATTTGCGACCGCGTGGCTGAGGTAGAAGGTGGGGTCAAAGGAGCGCCCTGAGGAACAGGCATGGGGTGGGGAGAGACGTTTAGGCCGGCTGTGTGCTGGATCACGTCCTCTAGGACTCTCCAGCAAGCTGCCCCTTCTCCAGCTGTAGGAAAAGAGAGGCGGCAGGCGGGGCAGAGTCTGAGCAGAGAGGAAGGGTCACTCTCGGGACTTCTGTCCACCCCAGAGAGGCAAACCAATGCCACGAGGAGTGGGCATGGGCAGGCTGGCACTCGCTGCCTTAAATCTCTGCCCCTGGAAGTGAGAATTTCAAAGCGCCATCGGGAGCGAGCGAGTGACCTTCAGAGGTGCAGAACTCCAGCTCGCCTTGCTCGAGAGGAGACTCGCCCCTCCTCTCTTTCCAGCGGCCATGTTAAGCAACAGCCCCCCCCCTTGCGGGAAAGCGTGGACAAGCCTAGAGGGGCCCTGCACCTTCGGTCTTCCTGACTGCTTCCACCAGGCACTGGGCCTCCTCCCGGATCCGCTCCTCAATGGACCGCTTCCCCATCCCGAAGTTGCGCAGGGTGGTGAGGGAGAAGCGGCGCAGCTGCCTCCAGCGCTCCCCGTTGGTGGCGATGACGCCTGGAAAGAGGGACAGGCTCTTCACCGCTCAGAGGCGGGGCGCAGGTCCCAACCCGAGACACAGACGCCGCCTTCCCCAGCCGCAATTTTGCCAGCCTCGGTGGCACCGCTCTCCCCTCCCCCCACATCGACACCGCCAGACGCGGGGGTCGTTCTCCCCTCCCCCGTCGCCCACGTTCCCTTCCCATTTCCGGGGGACCTCACCGTACTTGCTGAGCTTCTCGTCCACAGACACCAGCACACCTCTCCCGCCAAAGGCTTCCGCGTTGTCCACCAGGGCCTCCTTGAGGGCCTCGTAGCCGCACAGCACCACGACCGGCTTGGAGCCCATGCGGACGGTGAACACGGGGCCGTACTGGTCCCGGAACTCCCGGGAAGAGAGAAGCCCCAGAGCCCTCAGCGGGAGGCTGCTGGGCCGCCTTGTGGCGCATGTCTGAGCGCAAGGCAAACGCATCGGGGGCCCAGACGCGACCCCCTGCAGCCCCCTCTCCTGCCTGCCTGGACAAATGCAGCTGCCAGCGTCACCTCCCCCCCCCCCGCGCGCACTGACGGCAGGGAGCAGAGCCTGCAGGGCTTCCAAGCTGCCCCCTGACGCTTCTATGCTCGGGGTCAAGCTCCACTGAGCTCAGGGCGCTTACCTCTGAGTAGACGTGCCTCGGCTCAGGCTGCAGGGGAAGCAGGCAGCAGCGAGCACCAGGGTGGCTGAGAGGCCATCTGCCCAGTGCCCGCTGAGAGGCGCCCCGGCCAGCCCCCCAAGGGCAGCTCCTTCCCCCTCCCACTTGGAATGGCTCAGGGTGGCCGCTGCATGCAGGCAGGGGGAGCAGGAAGGACGGGGGCTCACCCGCTGGAGAGATGCCACCACGTTCCGAAGGTCCATCTGGAAGAGGTTGCCCAGGAGGGGCAGCGGAGGGGGGCCTGGGGGCAGCTTGCCCATGCCAGCCTGCCTCCTCCAGAGGAGGACGAGCAAGAAAGCGATGGAGGAGACCAAGAGGAAGGGGGTGATGCCCAGCAGGTCCATCGGGAGAGGGAGAATCACACCCGACGCGCTGCTCAAACTCTGACTGTGCCAAGACGGCTGTGCAGCTCCTCCCGGTAACGACGGCGGTTGCTGAAAAGGGTTATATCCTGCTTGGACCAAAAAGAGAGTTCACAGAACAGTCTGCACAGCAAAATAACACAGACGCAAGCACACCCTGCTGCCCCCCCCCCAAAGCGCTCCCAACCTCACAAGATGCAGAAGCAGCACCTGAAGGCAGCGGCTGGGCCAGGCGCTCTGCGGGGGGAAACGGAGCCGCTCCCTCTCCCTGCCCCACGAAGGAGTGCCCCCCACTGCCCCCGCAGCCAGGCTGTAGAGGCCAAGGGCACGCCCCCCCCCCCAGTGCCCTCCTGCGTCAGCGTTAATCATTTCCATTATGAGTTGGAACGCAGGGAAGCCAAGTCTGCCCCCCCCCAGGGGAAAGCTCAGCCACAGGCACGCATGTTTGTCGGGGGGGGGGTTGGCAGTTCACGAACTCCCTTGACCCCCTTCGTGTTTCCCTGAGCAAGCCAGCCAAGGTCCAGGCTCTGCCCTGCAGGCCACAGAAGCCCCTCCCACTTCACGATTGCAGATTAACTCCCAGCCCATGGATGGGCCCCCGCCGAAGGGATGTTGCCCGCTTGAACAAACATATTTCTCTAGGGAGAAAGTCCACCCAGTGCCACGCGGCTGGGCAGCAGGAGGGCAGCAAGCAGCACGGGATGCGTGCCAAGCAGGAATGCCAGCGCGGGGGTGTGAAGAGGGACTGTGCCCGCAGGCGGGAAGGCTGCTCCATCGCGGGCACAGGAACGACGGTGGGAGGAGGGGGAAACCAGCCACACGGTGCCAAAGGCGTTCGCCAGGTTTTCAGCTGGCAGCTCCTGCCCACACAGGCTCAGCATTTTATTCCGGGGCCCTGCATGTCACCACGAACGTGGACAGAGCCACGAAACGGCAGCAACTGCGCCCGTTCATCCCTGGGGCGTTTCTAATTTGTTATCTAGAATCTAAGAACGAACCGTAATGTCCTGAGCTTCCAAAACGCACCCTCTAAAAAAACAAACACACACCTGCAGAGTCAAGCGAGACATGCAGTCCCGCGCGTGGCCAGTAGAGGGAGAGGAGAGTTTCCCAACATTTAATCAACGTTGCACCCACTCATTATTCCTAATTCTTAGCAAGGAACGACGTGTTTCGAGGAAGGGAACACTTTTCACTGGGGGAGTGACGCTTGCCCAGTAGGTTGGTTGGTTGTTGCAGTGGATGGGGGGGGGGCATCCCTTCCCTTCTTCCAAAGATGACAAAGGTGCTCTAATGTGTGGCAGGGATGGGCGGATTAGCTCAGGCTGGGAGCGGCAGCGAGGGTGAGAAAACCCACCCCGAGGCAAAGCAGACTTCCGAAACGGGGCAGGCCAGTCCTGGATGCCAGTCGGGGGTCTGGCTACGCAACCCTGTTCAGAGTCCGTCCACCACTCAATGCCAGTAAGCGGGGGGGGGGGCGGCCAGGCCAGCCACTAGGGGAAGGAGGCTGGACCAGAAGGACCCACCACGGGTCGGATCCAGCGGGCGGATTCTTGGACTGACGTCTGCTGGCAACAGGCAACAGCAGTGCGCCCGGGGGAGGTGCCCAGCCAGGAAAGTCCCTCCCCAGATGCCCTCTGCAGCGAGCTGAACCCCCAGCGCCTGGCTTCTCCGCCCCAGCCGGTCATTCATTATCCACAAATGCAGCAGACGACCGAGGAGGTCAGGAAGCTCTTGTTTAATGCAAAGCAGGCGGGACAGGGAGGGCGGGGACGGCTGGCACAGTCGCCGCAGGCCATCGCCCCCTCCCCCCGCTGCATTAATACACAATTTTTTTAAAAAAAAAAAATCAGCAACATGAAAAGAAACAGACAGGCTGGAAGACGAGGAGCTGACGCCACAGCCCAGCCCAGTCGCTGCTCCCGGTGGGGCTCCAGGGGCCGGGTGGAACGCGGGGGGGGGCAGCCATCGCCCCCCCCAGGCAAGAGGCTCTTGCTGTGAGCTAGAAGGCGAAGCCGCCAAAGTCCAGCCCCTTGTAGTCCAGCGCTTCGTACTGCGAGTCCGAGTCGCAGGCAGACGGGCGGTAGCCCTGAAGTCCGGCGGGGGGCGAGTCCCCGGGCTGGCCCGCGAGGGCAGAGGTGACCATGTGGCCAAGGGTGGGGCCGGCCGCCGCACCCCCCGCCAAGAGGCACGCTGCCCTCACTCGTGGCGCAGGCAGCGGGGGGCGCAGGCCGCGGGGGGGAGGCCCACATGCCCAGGCGGCTGCGGAGAGAAGAACATAAGAACATAAGAAGAGCCATGCTGGATCAGGCCAAAGGCCCATCTAGTCCAGCTTCCTGTATCTCACAGCGGCCCACCAGGTGCCCCAGGGAGGCCTGAGACTACAAGATGCTTGCATCCTGTGGCCACTCCCTTGCACCCGGTACCAGTAGCCCACCACCTTTGTAAGGAGGTTGCACAATCCATCATTGCCTATAGCCCACGATGGACCTTTCCTCCAGATATCTGTCCAATCCCCTCTTGAAGGCATCAAGACCAGATGCCATCACCACCTCCTGTGGCAAGGAGTTCCACAGATTAACTACCCGCTGGGTAAAAAAGTACTTCCTTTTCTCTGTTTTAACTCTCCCAACCCTCAGTTTTAGCAGATGCCCCCTGGTTCTGGTGTTTTGAGAGAGGGAAAAGAACATCCCTTTATCAACTCTATCCCTTCCATGCATAATTTTGTATGTCTCAATCATGTCCCCCCTCAGGCGCCTTTTTTCTAGACTGAAGAGCCCCAAACGCTGCAGTCTTTCTTCATAAGGGAGGTGCCCCAGCCCCGTAATCATTTTCGTCGCTCTCTTCTGCACCTTTTCCAACTCCACTATGTCCTTTTTAAAATGCGGCGACCAGAACTGGACACAATATTCCAGGTGTGGCCTTACCATTGATTTGTACAATGGCATGATAATATTGGCTGTTTTATTCTCAACCCCTTTTTTAATGACCCCAAGCATGGAATTGGCCTTCTTAATTGCTGCCGCACACTGGGTCGAGACCTTCATTGAATTGCCCACCAGCACCCCAAGATCTCTCTCCTGAGCTGTCACAGACAGCTCAGGACCCATCAGCCTATAGGTAAAGTTTTGGTTTTTTGCCCCAATGTGCATGACTTTACATTTGTCTACGTTGAAACGCATCTGCCATTTGGCTGCCCATTCCCCCAACTTGGAGAGATCCTTCTGGAGCTCTTCACAATCCTTTCTGGTTTTCACCACCCAGAAAAGTTTAGTGTCATCTGCAAACTTGGCCACCTCGCTGCTTATCCCTGTCTCCAGGTCATTTATGAATAAATTGAAAAGCACCGGCCCCAAGACAGATCCCTGGGGCACTCCGCTTTTCACCTCTCTCCATTCTGAAAATCGCCCATTGAAACTCTCTGTTTCCTGGCCCTCAACCAATTCGGATCCATCAGAGGACCTGCCCTCTTATTCCCTGACTGTGAAGTTTCTTCAGCAGCCTTTGATGGGGAACTGTGTCAAACGCCTTCTGAAAATCCAGGTATATATCCAATGCTGGCAGCCCTAATCCCCCAGGGCAGCGGTGGGCGGGGGAGGGACGTGCCGTGTCTGCAGTGTGGCGCAGGGGCACCTAGAAACCCTGGGATGAAGGTGCCACCGGCCACCACTTTGCAAAGGTGGGGTGGGACTGGAAGAAACACTGAGCTCACGCCCACGAAGGAGCCAGAGAAAGACATCTCACCACCAGGGTGATGTGAGGCAGCTGCCCCCAACCAAAGAACTGACGACGGCAGCAGCACAAGAGCAGGTCTCAGTCAGAAGTTGGCAATCGTGCTTTCAAAGCACACAGCGACACCCTCGTGCCCAAGAGCCTTCACAGCTGCACAGACCAACAAGTCACTTGTTTTGCTTTGTGCCTCGTTCTGACCAGCCTGCAGATGCCAGCTGGAGACACCTGCGCACGGCCAGGAATTTGCGTCTGAGCCGGGGCTCCACTCCGGGCCCGAAAACATGGCCAAGGCTGAAACCCAAAACCATGAAAGCAGAATGTACAGCTGTGTCCCTGAGCAGGTACAGAGCGCATTAACCACCCTGAGCTCCTCCACTTCACGGACGAAGGAGAAGGCCCTCCACACTAGCGAATGTTATTTTCAGACAGCTGCGAAATGCAGCACCTCTCAGAAGCCTCCCTGCTCCCCAAATTGGAAAAAGCTGCTTGTGAACTTATAGTAAGACTTTTTAAAAGTAATGATTACATAGCGCCACAGACAGAAACTTTGCGGGGGAAGCTCACTAGCCCCAGCTTGAAAAAGCAACAACAGGTATGTGTCAGGCATTCAATTTTTGCCTGTTGTCAAAGACACACGTGTTATTTTATTTTTATTTTATTAGATTTATATACCGCTTTTCTAAAATCCAGATCTACCCTCTGCCCTATTTACATGTCTACTGTAGTTCTGCACACACTTTTAACTCAAGCGGGAACTTGAGGATGTTTTGGAAAACAGAGAAGGTTTGGAAGGCAGTCTCTTTTCAGTGCTAAGTTTAATCCAGAATCCGCCTGGGTTTAGCCCCATAACTAATGGGGGGGCTGAGGGGGAGGGGAGGGGCTCCCGCTGCCTGGGCGGTCGGTGGGGAGGAGCCTCAGGCTTTCCTGGGCGGGGAGCTGCGGCGGGGTGGGGGGGATGCAAAGTGCACCATGGGGGAACTGGGGGGAGACACAAGGGGGGGCTAGCGAGGGAGTGCGGCTCGGTGACCTCATCTTTACCTCAGAAATTCACCTCAGAGAGCCAGATGCAGGGGAGTCACAGCGAGGTGCAAGGGTCCGGGGGTCTCGTGCGCTCCCTGAGGCACCTGGGGGGACGCGGGAAGCTGGACTAGGTGGGCCCCCTTTGGCCCGATCCAGCACAGGGGCTCCTCTTAGGTTCTTAGGAGAGCAAATTCTGCTTCATTTACCTCAGAATACAGGGGAGTGGCCACAGGATGCAGGTGTCTCCCTGCCTCGCCTGCTCTCTGAGGCGTCTGATGGGCCACAGGGGGATGATGCACATCTTTGGCCTGATCCAGCAGGGCTTTTCTGATGTTCTTAAGGCCCAGACTGGGCTGCAAGCTATCATAGCTCCCTCCCCACAGCCAGGATTGCAAATTCTGTTTTATTCACCTCATATTTACCTCAGAATGCCAGTTGCTGACAGCCTGGCCCTGGTACGGCAGGTAAGAGACCACAGTACATCGCCCTACATCCACTTTGAAGAATTCTATTCACTTTTTAAAAATACCTTTATTGCATGAGTAGAACTTAGATGTAGCAAAAATTAATATTCAAGGAACACCACAGGGCTCACAATCGAGAAAAATGCAGACCAGCAGCCGCGACAAGACACTGCTGGGGGGTGAAGAGGGTCAGTTCCTCCCCCCCCCCGCTAAACAGAAGAGGAGCACCACTCAGGAAAGGGCCTCTTGCCCAGCTGGCCGGGGGTGGGACCAGCACTCCAGCTGTCCGGTGCCCCCTACGCCAAGAGGCAGCTCCCACTTCCTCCCTGGGGGGTGGAGGCAGTCCCCAGACCCCTGCCCCATGTCCCCTGGCCCAAGCGCATGGGGTCTGTCTGGGGAGGGGTGAGGAAGCCCCCCTCTGTCCGCCTGGGCCTGGGTCTCCCCCTCCCTGCCTGGGCACCCTTTCGGTTGAGCCCCTGGAGCTCCATCGGCCTTGGCTGGGGGCGAGACTTGCCCCCCCCCCGGTTGCCTCAGCCACCTGCACCTGGAGGCCTCACCAGGTTTGTGACTGGGCTGGGGGCCCCTGGCTGAAGTGTGGGGGGCCCTCTGGAGCCCTCGCCTCCCCACCCCTGCCTGCTGTCAATCTTACCTGATCAACAGGTAGCAAAGCCGTAATAACACCTTGAAGGCGTTTTGCAAGCACGCTGGGTCAATATTGTTGCAAAAGCTTTCATTCAAAAGATCTACAACTTGCACATTGAGCAGGGTTAAGGAATCTGTGCATTCTCTGCATTTCCTCAGGATTGGGGGCATTTTAACACCACCACCCCAGCAGGTTATTTGCCTTCCCCTGCTAAAATGTCATTGGCTGTCAGACTTGGGGGTGGGGTGGAATGGAGTTTCTGGCCCCTTCTCTGTCTGGGGCAGCCAGCCTGCCAAGTTTATGGTTGTTAATATTGGAGACTTGTGGGTTTCTTGTAGGGCCACTTTCAAGTGGATTAGATTTTACATACGGGTTGACCAAACTTTCTCAATGTACGGTAAGGTTAACATATGATAAATGTCAGATGTTTGAAAGCCACAAAATGCATGAAGCATACAATTGCTAATTTACTCACCATGAACATTAAACACGTGTTTTAACCCAGTGGACTCAGAAGCCTGTACCTGGTAAATACTGATCACGAATGACATTTTTATTTTATTTGTATTTCTTTGGATGCAAAAAGGAGCTCAGCAAATATATTTCCAGTAGCCACACAGTAGATGTCAAAGAAAGATTTCCCTCTCTCCCCACACCAGAACCAGGGGACATCCATTGAAATTGAGTGTTGGGAGAGTTAGAATGGAAATACTCATTACCCATTGGGCAAAAAATCTGTGGAACTCCTTGCCACAGGAGGTGGTGATGTCATCTGGCCTAGGTGCCTTTAAAAGGGCATTGGACAGATTTCTGGAGGAAAAGTCCATTGCAGGCTACAGGCCAGGATGGGTTGGGCAACCTCCTTATTTTTAGTAGGCTACTGGTAGCGGGTGCAAGAGAGTGGCAACAGGATGCAAACATCTGGTTGTCTCATGCCTCTCTGGGGCACCTGGGGTGGGCCGCTGTGAGATACAGGAAGCTGGACTAGGAGGGCCTTTGGCCTGATCCAGCAATGGGGCTCTTCTTATGTCAAATTGTCTAGATCTTGTAAAGGGGGGGGGGAAATCGGCTGTCTTAACTCCCAATTTGTCTTTTATTTCTCTCTCGCAGCTCCCTCTTAAATCTTTGGTCTTTAATCTTCATCTATTTCAGATAATAAAGTCCCGCAATGTTTTACAAAGAGTTGATGGACGTTAAAATATAGTCCCAAGTATACTTTAAAATCCCTCCAAGATCTCTGTTGCTGCTCTCAGAGGATCCTGCTCGCTTCTCCCTCTCGTCTCGTCACTTTCAAACTGATGTCTTTATTCTCCTTCGATTTCGGGGAGCAGATGTTGGAGTACGGAGTGGAATGAAGGCAGAATAAGGCAGCCTCCAGCAGGACAGGGGAGTAGCTGGGTCTGAGAAGCAGGGCAGGGCAGCCTTGGCACAGGCGGTCACAAGCACAGGCTGCCACCGAACTCCCACCTCAGGAATGCGCCCATAAAGAAGCATCACGGACACCGCGGTTCCTTCACCAAGATGTGTACTTTAAACAAACGAAGCAGACGTATAACAAACAAACACACAGAGTTCCACGCAGGGATCAACTCCAAAGCAGACAGGACACAAACAGCACGGTTCACTGACTCAGAGTGCAATATATACATTAGGACAGAGTGCTTGGCAGCTCTCAGTCCCTAACCCCACAACTTGGTAATGTCCTAGCGACACTTTTAAGCTAGGCCGTGCTGTACTTATGCGTGGGCTGTACTTATGCACACCGACTGGGTTGTGCACACGACTCTCTACATGTTCAACAGGCGTGTGCACTTCCAATTAATCAGTAGCTCTACCCTTTACAAAGGCCTTTACAAACACCTTTGGCCTGTGTTTCAGTAGACCAGCTAAGGGCTCTTTTTTCTTGCTCCAGCAGCTCTACTTCTTCAGATGGTAACGGTAGAAACACGTACGTCTTGCTTCAGTTTAGTTTCGTAATTCTTAGGTTGTAGTTCTTGAGTTTAAGTTGGAATTTTTTTCCAAAACTTCTGTAGCTGCTCTCGGTGTGGGGAAGCAGGAGAAGAGAAGTATTCCAAAGATCGCCAATGGTGTCCGAATCCAGCACTCCTTCTCAAAACAGCAGCCTTCAGCCTTCCAAAACAGGGGTTCATGCTGCCTTTCAGGGTCAAGGGGCACTTACGCGCTAGACCTACTCCTGGGTTCTAGAGTGGGGTACTACTCAAAAGGAGATCCCCCCAAAAAGAAGGCTTGGTGTCAGATCTCTCTGGTGAGAGAGAGAGAGAGAGAGAGAGAGAATGAGAATATTGTGGCACCCCATTCCAAACTTGGCCCCGCCCCTGGCTCTTCTTATGTTCTTAAGGCCCAGATTGGGTTGCAAGTTTACAGCTCCCTCCCCACAGACAGGATAGCAAATTCTGCTTTATTTGAGAAATTTACCTCAGAATGCCAGGTGGAAGGGAGTGGCAACAGGATGCAGGAATCTTGATGTCTTGTGTGCTCCCTGAGACATCTGGTGGGCCTCTGTGAGATCTAGGAAGCTGAACTAGATGGGCATTGGGCCTGATCCTGCAGGGCTCTTCTCATGGTCTGAGGCACATGGGGCTTCCAAGCCATGATTTGGCCACCTGTTAAAGGCCTTGCCTGCTCTTAAAAGCTGCTTCTCCTCGTTTGTGTTTTAATTGCGATTGTCATGAGCAATAATCCAGTGGGGAAAACAGGTTCCCCACATCACAAGTGACATCCTTTCCACCTTCCTCATAGGGTTTTCTTCCACCCGGGCCCAACTTATGAACGTCTTTCGGACACTAACAGGACCGTTTGCAAATATGACTCCCCGTCTCAAGCTGACACAGGAAATACCCTAATTGGAGCTTAAAGCCATCAATGCAGCCATTATCCTTTTGGGAAACTACTTTAGAAATATTCATTTCTCACAGGCTTGATTCTGATTTATCGAACCGAGACACTTTCTGTGAATATGCTGATGTGAAGGGAGGCCGCTGGTCAGATTGAAACGCTTTCCTCACTCACCATTGATGGGGGTTTTCACCCCAGCACAGTGTCTTTTCTAGTGGGGGTGTTTTGCATAGTTTTAGATTCTGAGCCCTTTGGGGCAGGGAGCCATTTAATTTTATTATTACTATTTGCCTGTAAACCGCTTTGTGAACTTTGTGTTGAAAAGCGGTATATAAATACCATTTGATTGATTGATTTTTATGATGTGTGGATTCTATGGTGCAAAATCAGTTGTGAGCTACAACTGAAGCTCTTTCCACACTCAAATAAAAGCATTGATTTGGTTTCTCCCCAGTGTGGTTTTTTTTATGTGAAGTCAGGTGTGAGCTCTGACTGAAGCTCCTTCCACACTCCAAGCATGTATATGGTTTCTCCCCAGTATGGGTTCTTTCATGTCGAGTCAGGGTTGAGCTCTGACTGAAGCTCTTTCCGCACTCCAAGCATGTATATGGTTTCTCCCCTGTGTGGGCTCTTTCATGTGAAGTCAGGTGATCACTTCGATTGAAGCTCTTTCCACACTCCAAGCATGTATATGGTTTCTCCCCAGTGTGGGTTCTTTCATGTTGAGTCAGCTGTGAGCCATGACTGAAGCTCTTTCCGCACTCCAAGCATTTATATGGTTTCTCCCCTGTGTGGGTTCTTTCATGTCGAGTCAGGGTTGAGCTATGACTGAAGCTCTTTCCACACTCCAAGCATTGATATGGTTTCTGCCCTGTGTGGGTTCTTTGATGCACAGTCAAGGCTGAGGTACAAGTGAAGCTCCTTCCACACTCCAAGCATTGATATGGTTTCTCCCCAGTGTGGGTTCTTTCATGTTGAGTCAACTGTGAGCTCTGACTGAAGCTCTTTCCACACTCCAAGCATTGATATGGTTTCTCCCCAGTGTGGGTTCTTTCATGTTGAGTCAGATGTGAGCTCACCCTGAAGCTCTTTCCACACTCCAAGCATTGATATGGTTTCTCCCCTGTGTGGGTTCTTTGATGCTTAGTCAGGCTTGAGCTGTCACTGAAGCTCTTTCCACACTCCAAGCATTGATACGGTTTCTCCCCTGTATGGGTTTTTAGATGCACAGTCAGGTGTCCATTTCGTCTAAAGGTCTTTCCACACTCTAAGCATTGATATGGTTTCTCCCCTGTGTGAGTTCTTTGATGCACAGTCAAGGCTGAGCTACAACTGAAGCTTCTTCCACATTCCAAGCATTTATATGTTTTCTTCCCTGTGTGTGTTCTTCGATGTGTTCTAGGCTTGGACTTGCTGCTGGAGGTCTTTGCAGATTGAGCGCAGGCTTCCTTCCTCTTTCCAAATTCCTTTTCTGGTTCATCCTTGAAGACACTGAAATCCCCACCCTGACGAGCATCAGTTTCACTTGTCACTTTCTCTCTCTGGTTTCCCTCCTGCGTCTTTGGTCTGTCTTGATGCCCAGCTCTCTCCCTTGCGTGGCTCCTTTCATGGGAAGCGACACCTGTGCTTGTCCTGAAGCTCTTCCTCCACTCCGAGCACTGAAGTGGTTCCTTTCCTTTCTGGATTTTCCTCTCTTTGTCAAAACTGGCTGTTTCCTCACTCAAAGGACGCGTCTCCCTTCTCCCTCCTTTGTGAGGATCCTCCTCAGCTGGGATTCTCTGGAGAGAAACGACGAGTTTCGTCCTCCAGAAGTGTGCTGGGATTTCATCCAGGGGATGACTCTGGCGAACAAGAGGTTCCGTCCTCCAGGCAGCTGCTGGGCTTCCCTCCGGCCTCCCTGATTCGTCCTGGTCTCCAAGAGCCTCTCTCTTCAGGTCAGGCCTGATCGTTTCTGGCGACAGCACTTGTGGCTCCTGCTGGCCACCGCGGTCTTGTCCGTGGCTTCCTGGAACAGGGGGAGCATCCTGAGTCGCTGTGCAAACAGAGAGATGGAAGCTCAAACCGTCTGGTCTAATTTCCAGGGGCGTGCTGGTTCCCTGTGCTTAACGGCTCAAACCTGACAGAAGGCCAGGAGAAACACCGGCAAGGAGGCCAGCGCCAGTTGAGACCCTGGGCCTGATCCGCCACTGGAGCATGCTGCAATACGTCTCCTGCTCTGCAGTGGGAAGGAGTTTGGGGGCAAAGGGCCTGGGAGGGGGGCAGAAATACGATCATTCCTCCCATGCATGGTGGAGGATGAATCCCATCCCGCTACCTGGGCCTGATCCCCGTGCACGGAGCAATGCGCATTTGCACCAGTGATATGTACCTGCCACACAATCTTCTGGGGCCTCTAGAACACGTCTGGAGCTGGGAAATTGACAGGCTGCCCACACAGCTGCCGTGGATCAGGAGTGGACAGGGGGTGTTCTTCTCCCTCTCGTGCAACACCAGAACCAGGGGGCGGATGAACTGCTGTGCTCTGCACTGATTTCCCAGAGGAAAGGGGGGGGG
>JAJKFI010000387.1:44371-56931 GCA_029204185.1 Lerista edwardsae
CCGCCCAGAATTGCCGCGAGACATTTGTCCCTCCTGCCCACCCGTCCGCCGAGCAGCGCACCTGCCCCAAGACAGGCTGGCAGCCAGGGCACTGCCAAGGACTGAGGCCGGGCTGGGGATAGGCAGTCGTCGTCTCCTGGGGGGGTGGCACAGAGGTGGTTCTCTTACCTGGAGGGGCGGCCCAGCGGCTGCCTCTGGCCCTCTACAAAGAGGAGGCAGATCGGGGAGCACCAGGGATGTCGCCCCCTCGCCTGCAAGGAAGAGGAAGGTGGCAACTGGGGCAGGACTCAGGGAGGGCCTCAGGGGGGCCCCAGACATCGGCGCAGTTGGGGGGGGAGAGAGCTGGAAGCCCCCACCCTACAAAGCCTCACAGTGCGGATGGACCAAATCTCTCCTTACCCGGAGAGGCCCCTGGAGCGCGACCCTCCCGCAAGGCCCCTCCAAGGGGCACCTTCTGCCGGGCACGCGAGGGAGTCTCCTCCGGCTGGGGGGAGTCGGTGAGCAGCCCCATGTGTGGCCCCTGTGGCTGAAAAGGCAGAGTCAGTCCCAGGCAGGGAGAGGGGAGGGCTGTGCCCTTGGGCGGGCCCACCAGCCATCAGTGGGGGGGGGGGGGAAAGAAGGCCGCCCTCTGCCCACAGCCTGCAGGCCCTGGACCCAGCAGCCCTGACTGCCCCCCTTCCCCACACAGCTGGCAACGCCTCCTGGGAACGATGCCACTTCCAGCGCGTGGGGAAGGATCCAATGTCCAGTCACAAGCCCCCCGGCTTCTCTTCTCACGTTGGAGAGCAGGGTGCACCCGGCTTAAGGAAACAGAGAACCTTCCCGGCACGTCATGCAATGCAGACACCTGCAACTCGGGCATCCCCACCCCACGCTCCAGCCCCCAGGGATCTCACCCACAGCCTCGGGCTGCCTCAGCCCCCAGGAGGAAAACGCCCCCTCACCTGCGGCTGCTCCTGCCCCTCGTCCTCCGCCCGGCTCAGGAGGAAGCCTTCGGCCAGCGCCACCGCCTGGGAGCTGCTCTCCGCCCCACACTCCCGCACCCAGCGCCCCACCTCCGGGGGCAGGACGGCCAGGAGCTGCTCCAGCACCACCAGGTCCAGCATCTGCGCCTTCGTGCGCCTCGCGGGCTGCAGCCACCGGCGGCAGAGCTGGTGGAGGCGGCTGCAGGCCTGGCGGGGCCCCTCGGCCTCCTGGTAGCGGAGCCGCCGGAAGCGCTGGCGCTGGGCATCCAAGCTGGCGGGGGGCTCCCCCAGGACCTTCTGCCCAGTCCTCTCCCAGGACCCCCTGCTGCTGGCAGTCCGAGGAGCATCCAGGTCTCTCCCCTCGTCACCCCCCAGCTCAGACCCAGCTGAGCCCCCCGGGGCCGCCGTTTCCTGCCCAGGCTCCGATGCACCCCCCAGTGGGGCCAACAGGGGTCCTTGCTCCGCGGCCACCTTGGCGCCCAGAGCCGGAGGCTGCTGCCGACTCTCGCGAGGCCAGGAGTCTCCGCCAGTCACGGTGCACATCTCTGAAGTCCCCAGGCAAGGAGACACTTGACCCGCGAAAGGCAGGGGGGCGTTTCCAGCATGTGGGAAGGAAAGAAAGAGAGCAGAAGAGTCGGTGAGCAACACAAACCGCACCCCCGAGCCCAACCCACAACACCCTCCCCTCCTCCCCTTGCTCTTCAGTCACGACACAAACGCTCGCCAAGGCCAAGAACCGGATCTGACAGCAGTTGATGTTCCCTCTCCCGCCGCCGCCGCCTCCCCCTCCCCAGAACCTTCGATAATAAACTCCCCGTCTTGATGACAGCAGGGAAAAGCGCGGGAAGTGCCTGAGGCAGAAAAATGGCCGCCGCGCCTCACGAAGCGGGGAAAGGGCGGGAAGCGATCGCCTCAGGAAATGGCCGCCGTGCCTCACCCCACAGCCAGAGAGGCCTGCGCAGCTGTGTACACGGCCTCTGGGGGCGCCCGCGCCGCTGATCGGGCGACCGAACGCTCACGCGAGCCCCCTTTCCTCACAAAATCGCTGGCGATCGCGTTGCAAATGAGCGCCCAGCCGATTGATTGCTCTCGTTTCCAACGATAGCCTGTGTGGGCGGCGCTCAGTTGGAGCCTCCCGCTCCGTCTTAAACGCGCGGGAAAGGCTTCCTGCCGCCTGCTGCTGCTGACACGACGCTCGTCTCCCCACAGACAGAGACGCAGACAACGGAGGGAGGATCTTGGCAGGACCGCACAAATAGACAGGGAAGGAGCTCGAGAGCAGGAAAACAGAAGCACGAAGAGGCACAGATAAGAGCTCTCCACACGGAGCCCACGCAACGCCCAACTGCGCCCCTCGAAGGCGGAGCCGGACTCCTCCGCAACCCAGGCCTTGCTTGGGGGGGGGGGGCGCTGCTGCTGGTGGTGCTGCTTTAGCCGGGCCGGGCTCCGTGCGGGGCAGAGGCGGCTTCCGGAGTCCCCGGCTGGCTGGCTGGATGGCGGGTAGGCCGGCCTCGTCCCTGCCGACGCGCTTCCCGAACACACCCCGCCTCCTTCCTCCCTCCCTCCCTCCTCCTCTTCCTCCCTCGCAAGGAGCGGGAGGGGCAGCGCGGGGCTGGGGGCCTGAGGGGGGAGGGGCTTTCGCTGCCTGGGCGGTCGGTGGGGGAAGGGAGCCTCGGGCTTTCCTGGGCGGGGAGCTGCGGCGGGGTCTGCGGGGGGATGCAAAATGCACCGCGGGGGAACTGGGGGGAGATACAAGGGGGGGCCAGCGAGGGGGGGTGGCTCGGTGACCTCATCTTTACCTCAGAAATTTACCTCAGAGAGCCACACACAGGCAAGGTGCGAGTGTCCGGCGGTCTCGTGGGCTCCCTGAGGCACCTGGTGGGACGTGGGAAGCTGGACTAGGTGGGCCCCCTTTGGCCCGATCCAGCACAGGGGCTCCTCTTAGGTTCTTAGGAGAGCAAATTCTGCTTCATTTACCTCAGAATACGGGGAGTGGCCGCAGGATGCAGTACAGGTATCTCGCTGTCTCGCCTGCTCTCTGAGGCGTCTGGTGGGCCACTCTGGGATGATGCATGTCTTTGGCCTGACCCAGCAGGGCTGTTCTGATGTTCTTAAGGCCCAGACTGGGCTGCAAGTTATCATAGCTCCCTCCCACCAGACAGGATTGCAAATTCTGTTTTATTCACCTCAGAATGCCAGTTGCAAGGGAGTGGCAACGAGAGGCAGGTGTCTTGTTCTCCTGGGTGCTCCCTGAGGCACCTGGTGGGCCACTGAGAGATACCAGAAGCCAAACTAGATCTAGGTGGGCCTTTGGCCTGATCCAGCCCAGGGGCTCTTCTTATGTTTTTAATTACCTGCTGGGTAAAAAAAGTATTCCCTCTAATCTGCCCTGACTCTGCTGACACCAAAGGCAGTGGCAATCCTGCCTATTTGTTTGGGGGTCAAGTGCCCCCAGGCAGCACGCTGCTGGAAGGGGGGGCGGCAGGAGGTCTGTGGCACTGCCAGAGGCAAGCGGCAGTCGTGTCCCCCGGCCCCTGGGCAGAGCCTTGGCTGGGTCTGCCACTGCTCCAAGGTGCAGCCCCTGAGCCTTCTTGGCTTTCAGAGCAGCCCCTCTCCCTGGCCTCCAGAACCAATTTGGGGCCTGGGGGTTTGCTGACTGAGCCACAGATGTAGCCTTTGAAGGCAAGAGGGGGCCTTTACGCAGGAGCTCAGGCTCCTGCAAGGCTCAGCACTTCCCTGCCACTAGCCTTGTTCCAGTCCCCCGTCTCCTTCACACATCAGGGCAGTGGAGTGGATGAGAAGGGAACCGTGGTTTACTCCTTATTCTTCCTCACTCTCAAGAAGGACAGCAAAACAAGAGCCTTTCTCAATTTGTAACGGCCGAACTGGTCCTTTTTTACCCAGCGGGTAATTAATCTGTGGAACTCACTGCCACAGGAGGTGGTGATGGCATCTGGCCTAGATGACTTTAAGAGGGGATTGGACAGATTTCTGGAAGAAAAGTCCATTGTGGGCTATAGGCCATGATGGATTCTGCAACCCCCTTACATTAGTAGTAGGCTCCTTCAGAGGTGGGCCGCTGTGAGATGCAGGAAGCTGGACTAGATGGGCCCCCTTTGGCCTGATCCAGCAGGGCTCTTCGTATGTTCTTATGTCCTGTTTCCCCTCTAGCTGTCAGTGGGGAGAGAGCTTCGGGTTTTCCACAGCAGGAAGATGCGGCAGAACCTCCAGCACTCAGGGGTTGTGGGGGGACGGACTACAAAATGCGCTTGGGGGCAGCAAGGGGAAGATGCAAGAGGACAGGGCTCGGGGGGGGGGGCTGCAAAATGTGCTGGGCTCCCAGGCCTGCAGGTACTTTGGCTCCCCTCTGGCACTTCCATCTCTCGCCCACTACAGCTGACAGCCTGACACTGGTACGGCAGGTAACAGACCACAGTACACAGCCCTACATCCACTTTGAAGAATTCTGTTCACTTTTTAAAAATACTTTGACTGCATGAGTAGAACTTGGATGTAGCAAAAATTAATATTCAAGCAACACCACAGGGCTCACAATCGAGAAAAATGCAGACCAGCAACCGCGACTAGACAAGACACTGCTGGGGGGGTGAAGAGGGTCAGTTCCTCCCCCCCCCGCTAAACAGAAGAGGAGCCCCACTCGGGAAAGGGCCTCTTGCCCAGTTGGCAGGGGGCGGGACCAGCGCTCCAGCTGTCCGGTGCCCCCTACGCCAAGAGGCAGCTCCCACTTCCTCCCTGGGGGGGAGGCAGTCCCCAGACCCCTGCCCAACGTCCCCTGGCCCAAGCACATGGGGTCCGTCTGGAGAGGGGTGAGGAAGCCCCTCTCTGTCCGCCTGGGCCTGGGTCTCCCCCTCCCTGCCTGGGCACCCTTTCGGTTGAGCCCCTGGAGCTTCATCGGCCTTGGCTGGGGGCGAGACTTGCCCCCCCCCCGGTTGCCTGAGCCACCTGCAGCCCTGGAGGCCTCCCCAGGTTTGTGACTGGGCTGGGGGCCCTGGCTGAAGTGTGGGGGGCCCTCTGGGGTCCTCGCCTCCCCACCCCTGCCTGCTGTCAATCTTTGCAAGGACGCTGGGTCAATATTGCTGCAAAAGCATTCATTCAAAAGATCTACAACTTGCACATTGAGGAGGGTTAAGGAATCTGTGCGTTCTCCGCATTTCCTCAGGATCGGGGGCATTTTACCCCCCCCCAGCAGCTTCTTTGCCTTCCACTGCTAGAATGTCATTGGTTGTCAGACTTGGGGGTGGGGTGGAGTTTCTGGCCCCTTCTGTCTGGGGCAGCCAGCCTGCCGAGTTTATGGCTGTTAATTTTGGAGGCTTGTGGGTTTTTTGTAGGGCCACTTTCAAGTGGATTAGATTTTACATACGGGGTGACCAAACTTGCTACATATACGGTAAGGTTAACATATGATAAATGTCAGGTGTTTGAAAGCCACAAAATGCATGAAGCAGAAAATTGCTAATTTACTCACCGTGAACATTAAACACGTGTTTTAACCCAGTGGACTCAGAAGCCTTTACCTGATAAATACTGATCAAGCTTAACATTTTTATTTTATTTTTATTCCTTCGGATGCAAAAAGGAGCTCAGCCAATATATTTCCAGAGCCACACACTCGATGTCAAAGAAAGATTTCCCTCTCTCACGATACCAGAACCAGGGGACACCCACTGAAATTGACTGTTGGGAGAGTTAGAACGGAAATACTCATTACCCATTGGGCAAAAAATCTGTGGAACCCCTTGCCACAGGAGGTGGTGATGTCATCCGGCCTCGGTGCCTTTAAAAGGGGATTGGACAGATTTCTGGAGGAAAAGTCCATCACAGGCTATAGGCCAGGATGGGTTGGCAACCTCCTTATTTTTAGAAGTCGGCTATCACAGAATGCCAGGTGCAAGAGAGTGGCAACAGGATGCAGGAATCTTGATGTCTTGTGTGCTCCCTGAGACATCTGGTGGGCTGCTGTGAGAGACAAGAAGCTGGACTAGATGGGCATTGGGCCTGATCCTGCAGGGCTCTTCTCATGGTCTGAGGCACATGTGGCTTCCAAGCCACGATTTGGCCACCGGTTATAGGCCTTGCCTGTTCTTAAAAGCTGCTGCTCCTTCTCATTAATTGCCATGGCCGTCTCCTAGTCATGAGCAATAATCCAGTGGAGAAAAAAGGTTCTCCACATCACAAGTGACATCATTTCCACCTTCCTCATAGGGTTATGAAAAGCCTTATGAAAGCCTTTTGGCCACTGACAGGACCTTTTATCAAATATGACTCCCATATTCTCGTCTCAAGTTGACACAGGAAACACCCTAATTGAAGCTTAAAGCCATCAATGCAGCCATTTTTCTTTCGAGAAACTACTTTAAAAATATTCATTTCTTACAGGCATGATTATGGTTCATATAACTGAAACACCTGTGAATGTTTTGATGTGAAGGGAGGCTTGTGATGGGAGATTGAAACACTTTCCTCACTCACCACTGAGGGATTGATGGGATCTATGGTGCAAATTCAGGCTTGAGCTATGACTGAAGCTCTTTCCACACTCAAAGCATTTATATGGTTTCTCCCCTGTGTGGGTTCTATTATGTGAAGTAAGGTGTTCACTCTTACTGAAGCTCCTTCCGCACTCCAAGCATTGATATGGTTTCTGCCCTGTGTGGGTTCTTCGATGCAGAGTCAGGCTTGTGCTGTGGCTGAAGCTCTTTCCACACACCAAGCATTGATATGGTTTCTGCCCTGTGTGGGTTCTTTGATGCACAGTCAGGCTTGAGCTCTCACTGAAGCTCTTTCCACACTCCAAGCATTGATATGGTTTCTCCCCTGTGTGGGTTCTTTGATGCAGAGTCAGGCTTGAGCTTACAGTGAAGCTCTTTCCACATTCCAAGCACTGATATGGCTTCTGCCCTGTGTGGGTTCTTTGATGCGCAGTCAGGCTATCACTTCGACTGAAGCTCTTTCCACACTCTAAGCATTGATATGGCTTCTTCCCAGTGTGGGTTCTCTGATGCACAGTCAAGGCTGAGCTACAAGTGAAGCTTCTTCCACATTCCAAGCATTGATATGGCTTCTCCCCTGTGTGTGTTCTTTGATGCACAGTCAGTTCTCCACTTTGTCTACAGCTCTTTCCACACTCCAAGCATTTATATGTTTTCTTGCCTGTGTGTGTTCTCTGATGCACAGTCAAGGCTGAGCTACAAGTGAACCTTTTTCCACATTCCAAGCATTTATATGTTTTCTTCCCTGTGTATGGTCGTCGATGTCTTCTAGGCTTGGATTTGCTGCTCGACATCTTTGCAGATTGAGCGCAGGCTTCCTTCCCCTTTCCAGATTTATTTTCTGGATCATCCAGGAAGACACTGAAATCCCCACCCTGACGAGCATCAGCTTCACTTGTCACTTTCTCTCTCTGGTTTCCCTCCTGCCTCTTTGGTCTGTCTTGACACCCAGCTCTCTCCCTTGCGTGGCTCCTTTCACGGGAAGCGACACGTGTGCTTGTCCTGAAGCTCTTCCTCCACTGAAGTGGTTCCTTTCCTGTCTGGATTTTGCTCTCTTTGTCAAAACTGGATGTTTCCTCACTCGAAGGACGCAACTCCCTTCTCCCTCCTCTGTGAGGATCCTCCTCAGTTGGGATTCTCTGGAGAGAAACGAGGAGTTTCGTCCTCCAGAAGTGTGCTGGGATTTCACGCAGGGGATAACTCTGGCCAACAAGAGGTTCCGTCCTCCAGGCAGCTGCTGGGCTTCCCTCCGGCCTCCCTGATCCGTCCTGGTCTCCAAGTGCCTCTTTCTTCAGGTCAGGCCTGATCGTTTCTGGCGACAGTACTTGTGGCTCCTGCTGGCCCCCGCGGTCTTGTCCGTGGCTTCCTGGAACAGGGGGAGCATCCTGAGTCGCTGTGCAAACAGAGAGATGGAAGCTCTGATCTGGTGCCAGGGCAGTGCTGGGGGGCTGTGAGCTGCCCCGGCAATGGCAGCCCAAACCTGACACAAGGCCAGGAGAAACACCGGCAAGGAGGCCAGCGCCAGTCGAGACCCAGGGCCTGATCCGCCACTGGAGCATGCTGCAATACGTCTCCTGCTCTGCAGCGGGAAGGAGTTTGGGGGCAGAGGGCCTGGGAGGGGGGCAGAAATAACATCATTCCTCCCATGCATGGTGGAGGATGAATCCCGACCCCTTCCTGGGCCGGATCCACCTGCACATGCGCATTTGCACCAGTGATATGTACCTGCCTGACAACCTTCTGTGGCCTCTAGAACCTGTCTGGAGCTGGGAAATTGACAGGCTGCCCACACAACTGCCGTGGATCAGGAGTGGACAGGGGGTGTTCTTCTCCCTCTCGCGCAACACCTGAGCCAGGGGGCGGATGAACTGCTGTCCTCTGCAGTGATTTCCCAGAGGAAGGGGGGGGAAGGCCTCCCTGCTGCAGACCTGAGCCCAAGTCAGTCCTGCCGTTTTTCCACTACATAACCCCACGCAGAAGGCCCCAGGTTCAGTCCTTGGCAGAGTCTCCAGGTGGGCTCGGAAGATCCCCCAGAAACCCTGGAGAGCCACATCCAGTCAGGGCAGAGAGCACCAGCCTAGACGGACCAAGGGCCTGACTCTGCCAAGGCAGCTTCCATGCTCAGCCCTGCGCCATCTCCGGATTCTGCCTGCGAGCTGGTCGTGGACGTGACTGGAGTGCAGCTGGGATCCTGCGCCTTGGAAAGCTGCACAGCAGGCAGTGGAGGACCAGGCCCTGGCCCACCCGTGAGGCCAACTGAGACCCTCGCCTCAGGCAGCAGTGAATGGGGGGGCACCTTATCCGCCTGCTTGCCTGCATTGCCCCTCCTCCCACCCCCTGACTTGGGCGAAGAACAGAGCACAAGAGGAAATGTGGAGGAGAGAAAGTGATGCTCGGGGCCTGCCGGCAGTTTCAGACTACACGGCTCAGCCCAGCTGCTGTTGTGGGTTGCAGGGATGAGGCCAGAATGCCAGGTGTGCTTTGCTGACTCCTCCTGACAAGGCCAAGTTGCCCCACCAGAGGGGAGTTTCTAGTGTGCTGAGGGGTCCCCTTTCGCCACAGAGCCCTTTGGGTCCCACAGGCCCAGCACACTCTGGCCCAGAGGAATGGCTGTGTTGAGCAGCACTGTGCATCATGGGGTTACCTGCCGATTCCTCTTCCTGCTTGAGGTCCTGGGGAAGTGCCCACTCCCCTTCTTCCAGCTGGGAAACGGAGGCAGGTTTGGGAACTTCCGCTGAGAGGGAAACAAGGAGAGGAGTTACTTGCGACTCTCAAATATCAGGGCTTTCCAAAACAACCTGGGGGGGGGGGTCATCCAGCAAAGCTATGTGGCTCCTGGGATGGAATTAGGGGGAACTGAAGATTGTCTGGAATCCTGATCTGCTTCCTTTTAAAAAAAGAAACCCTCATGTGGTTAATGGGGTCAGGGCTCCAGCAGGACCCCTGTGCAGAAGGCCAATCGCAGCCCAGCCCCACACTGGGACCTCAGGCACAGGCGATGGGTGACCACACCCCCTTCAGGCAAGCCTGACCAATCCCACACGCTACCCTATGAAGGGCAGGCAGAGCGTGAAAAATTCCCCCAGCAGCACCTCATTCCGGACAAACCGTCCATCAAAGGGCTCAGACGCTGGACGATGGGGAGGGAAAGTATTCCAAGACCCAGCCAGCCCCGACAGTCCCAAGTGGCTCCTCTGGCAGGCCGGGCATCTTCCAAAATGGGACTCTGTACTTTTCTCAACTGATTATCTAGACCAGTGGTCAGGGAACAGGGGTAAATTACCCCAAATGGGGTAAAAATGAAATTCCTGGGGGTAATGGACAAATAGGAGTATGCCCCGCCCCCTTTTCCCTCATCCTTCCTTCATCACCAACGTTCTCTCTTCTGACCAATGGGAAGTTCCTCTCACGCTTGATGGATTTCCCTTGCTTCCAATAGGAGATTAGAAGTGGCAAGGTACTTGGCCCCCAATACGCAGTGTTCCCCTCCCTTCCCAGGCGGCGAAGAAGGCCGTGATTATCGATCCCGCTGCCCGTAGAGGGAGAAGGAAGCAACAGCAGAGAAAATGGTGGCCGTGGCTACAACTGCAGCGGTGCCGGGTGTTGGGGGAGCCGGCGAGGCCAAGCCTATTCCGGGCAGCGAGGCCGGCGCAGACCTGCTCCCGGCCGGCACTCAGGCAGCCGTGAAGTCGGCGGTGCTCAACACCAGGGAAGAGCCCGAAACAGCTCTGGGTGGGGAGGCCAAGGAGGGGGGTAACGTCAAGGGGGTAACGTCGGCGTATCTAAATATATTTTGGGGTAAAAGGTAAAAAAGTTCCCTGACCCCTGATCTAGACATTCACATCCTGTAGCTCGATCCTCAAAGGACATCCGTCAGGCCAAGCTCAGCTCTGCAACGGGGAGGCACAGCAGGCATGCCCAGGGCGCACCTTCCAGCCCCACACGCCCCACTGATGAGTTATAAGCCTGACAGTGACAATCATAGAAGAGCATCTCGTGCTTTTGGTTCCTCCCCTCCCCAGTCATGGGAGAGAAAACATCCTTACCCAGAGAGGCCACAATCCCATTATGCTCCAGCTTGACGTTCCTGGACTGAGCCTGTTGGCCTGGATCCAGCAGAGTCCCCTCCTCCTCCTCCTCCTCCTCGAAATGCACAGTCACGTCCTCAAGGGACATCAGGCCCTGGAAGGAGAAAACCATCTTGCTGCAGAAATAGTGTCCCACCCCCTTCACCCAACCTCTGCCTCACTCTCAGTTTGCAAAGAGAAATTAAGGGAGGAGCAGCTGGGAATCGTCCTGCAGTAGTTTTGGCAGACCAGACCAGCTGGTTCCCTGCAGTCCTCTGTTCTCTCCTTTCCCCCCCCCCTCAGGGGAGAGGCTGACCCTCCAGGAAGCATTTAGGCCTGAAGGGGAACATCAGGCAGGCAACTGGAACGGCCAACTCCAGGGTTCAGCCTCAGAGCCCAGAGTTCTGACATGCTCTTGCAGGCCTTCCTGGGCTTTGTCGTTGGCTTCCTTGGGGCGCAATCCTGACCCATCTTCCAGCACTGACATAGCTGTGCCAATGGGGCAGCTGCTGCCTCCTGCGCTTGGGGGGGGGCAGGCACGGAGGCCTCCTCAAGGTAAGCAGATGTCTCCCCCTTGCCTCAGAGCTGCACGGCCCTTGCTCTGGGGCTGGGAAGCTGGCTAGGATTGCGCCCCAAGCACTCAAGGGAAGGCCCACCTGGATCCGGAGGGGAGTCCACGTTCCCTGGGCCTGGTCTTGCGGAGAACCATGTGCTACAATCCGCACCAAGGCAGTTTCTCACCCGTTGCCCTGATGATCTACCCCTTACCTGAGCAGGCTGCAGAGCTACTCGTCCTGCTCCATGCACAGGAGGAGACCGTCTGGATCGTGGCCTCGATGCCATTCCACTGCCTGTGAGGGAGACAAACACAATGGCCTCTTCATGCCTGTTTGAACTCCCCCCTTCCCGATTTGAGACTCTCTTCCCATTTGCTCCACAGCTCTGGCTCTGGCTCAGAAGTGCCCCAATGGGGTGAGCCCCACACATCTTGATTCACTGTCTCCTCTCCTCCCTTCTGCTCTTGGTGCCAATGCCCTCCCCTCTCGGCCTGCCCAGTCTCCTTCCCCTCCTGCAGGGAAACTGCTGGCCAAACAGGCTTCTTTCCAGGCCGTCCAAAGGGAATCTCCTTCCTTGGGATATTCCTCCCTGTCTCTGCTCAGTCCTCCTCCTTGTCCTGCATCGAGCCCTGTCTTCAGTCCTGTTAACTAGCAGCATGCCAGGCAGGGGCCTCTTCCTTTCCAGGTGATGACCTGCGGGAAGGTGAAAGCTCATGGGGGAAGAGCCCCAATTGGGACTTTCTGGGGGTGGAGGAGGGATGGATGGGGTGCTTTGCCCTGCATACTCCCTTCATCTGAAAAAACCAACTCGGAGGACTCCTCAGTCCTTCTAGCTCAGACAGGGATGCAGGAACGACCCTTTTCCACTGCAAAGTCCTTCTTTCTTACAAGGATTTTCCCACCTGCCTGTGGGCGAAAGGAGGCTTTTAAGAGGTCTCAGCAGTAAAGGGCAATATTAACTCATTCCTAGGGTTAAAATGAAATTTACTAAAATTGTGTGTGGGGAGAGTGAGAACGGATAAAAGGAAATACCAGAGGGTAATTAATCTGTGGAACTCCTTGGCACAGGAGATGGTGATGGCGTCTCACCGAGCGGACATTTAAAAGGGGCTTGGATAGATTTCTAGAGGAAATGTCTATTGCAGGCTACAGGCCACGATGGGTGGTGCAACCGCTTGTCCCAGCTCCTGCCAACCCAGCAGTTTGAAAGCACATGAAAATGCGAGTAGATAAATAGGTGCCACTTCGGTGGGAAGGGAAAAGTGGCGTTCCGTGCGCTACGGTGTACAGTCCTGCCAGCCACATGACCTCGGAAGCTGGTACTGGAAGAAACACCGGCTCTACAGGCTTAGAAACAGATGAGCAGCGCCCCCTGCAGTCGGTCACAGCAGGTCACAGCCAGACCACTGGGTCGTGGGGAAACCTTTACCTACAAACGCCAGATGCAGGGGAGTGGCCAGG
>JAJKFI010000388.1:0-13385 GCA_029204185.1 Lerista edwardsae
GGGTAAGATGGTGGAAAGCCTCATCAAAGATAAAATCCTAAAACACGTAGAGGAACAAGTACTGCTAAAGGAAAGTCAGCATGGCTTCTGTAAGGGTAGGTCTTGCCTCACAAACCTTTTGGAATTCTTTGAAAAGGTCAACAGGCACGTGGATGTGGGTGAACCTGTGGATATCATATACCTAGATTTTCAGAAGGCATTTGACAAGGTCCCCCACCAAAGACTGCTGAAGAAACTTCACAGTCAGGGAATAAGAGGGCAGGTCCTCTTATGGATCCAGAATTGGTTGAGGGCCAGGAAACAGAGAGTGGGGGTCAATGGGCAATTTTCACAGTGGAGAGAGGTGAAAAGTGGAGTGCCCCAGGGATCTGTCTTGGGGCCCGTGCTTTTCAACTTATTCATAAATGACCTGGAGACAGGGATAAGCAGCGAGGTGGCTAAGTTTGCAGATGACACAAAACTTTTCCGGGTGGTAAAAACCAGAAGGGATTGTGAAGGGCTCCAGAATGATCTCTCCAAGTTGGAGGAATGGGCAGCCAAATGGCAGATGCGTTTCAACGTAGACAAATGTAAAGTGATGCACGTTGGGGCCAAAAACCAAAACTTTACCTATAGGCTAATGGGTTCTGAGCTGTCTGTGACAGCTCAGGAGAGAGATCTTGGGGTGCTGGTGGACAATTCAATGAAGGTATCAACCCAGTGTGCGTCAGCAATTAAGAAGGCCAATTCCATGCTTGGGGTAATTAAAAAAGGGGTTGAGAATAAAACAGCCAATATTATCATGCCATTGTACAAATCGATGGTAAGGCCACACCTGGAATATTGTGTCCAGTTCTGGTCGCCGCATCTTAAAAAGGACATAGTGGAGTTGGAAAAGGTGCAGAAGAGAGCGACAAAAATGATTACGGGGCTGGGGCACCTCCCTTATGAAGAAAGACTGCAGCGTTTGGGGCTCTTCAGTCTAGAAAAAAGGCGCCTGAGGGGGGACATGATTGAGACATACAAAATTATGCATGGAAGGGATAAAGTCGATAGAGGGATGTTCTTTTCCCTCTCTCAAAACACCAGAACCAGGGGGCATCCACTAAAGCTGAGGGTTGGGAGAGTTAAAACAGATAAAAGGAAGTACTTTTTTACCCAGCGGGTAGTTAATCTGTGGAACTCCTTGCCACAGGAGGTGGTGATGGCATCTGGTCTTGATGCCTTCAAGAGGGGATTGGACAGATATCTGGAGGAAAGGTCCATCGTGGGCTATAGGCAATGATGGATTGTGCAACCTCCTTACAAAGGTGATGGGCTACTGGTACCGGGTGCAAGGGAGTGGCAACAGGATGCAAGCATCTTGTAGTCTCATGCCTTCCTGGGGCACCTGGTGGGCCGCTGTGAGATACAGGAAGCTGGACTAGATGGGCCTTTGGCCTGATCCAGCAGGGCTCTTCTTATGTTCTTATGTTAAGGGCTCACAATCTAAAAGAATGGAGAATACCCCCAGCAACAGCCACGAGAAAGGCACTGTGCTGGGGTGAAGAGGGACAATTGCTCTCCCGCTGCAAAATATAAGAGGACACCACTTGAAAAAGTGCCTCTTGCCCAGTTAATGGGGTCTTCTTTCTTCAGAGAAGAGCAATGAGGATGAACAGAACTGGGTCTCTTTAGCCTGGAGAAGAGGAGAAGGCTGAGAGGGGGTACAATGGCCCTCTGCAAATAGCTGAAGGGCTGTCATAAGGGTTAGGGGACAAATTTCTTCTCATCTGCCTCTGACAGCAGAACTCGGTCCATTGGGGACAAACTTCAAGAGAGGAGATTCCAGCTGGACATCAGGGAGAATTTCTCGACGATAAGGGCGGTTCGACAGTGGAACAGACTGCCACTGGAGGGAGGTGGTAGATTTGCCCTCACTGGAGACCTTCAAGCAGAGGCTCGACAGGCACCTGCTGGAGATGCTCTAGGGGGGATTTCCTGCTTATAGCAGACAGGGGGTTGGGCTAGATCACCTTGGAGACCCCTTCCAACTCTGTGTCTCTATGAGTCTATGCTTCTAAGCTGCAGTTGAGTTTTTAATAGTTAAGAGTGCCGCCCATCTTTCAGCTTGCAGTGAAGCCTTCATCACTGTGCACGGAAAACACACACACCCCTACAAGGAACGATTGAGGGTGGGCTTTCGCTCCAGAGATCCGTCCAGTCCCCTTCTAAAGGCACCCAGGCCAGACGCCATCTTGGAGGCCTCCACAGGGCAAGACCAGGACCCCCACCAGCATTGCAACATTTTCAGGGAACCTCCAAACAGAGAAAAAAGTTATTGGGGAAAAAAAATCTCAAGGTCTTTCCACACACCTGAAGCAGCAGCGATGCAACAGGGCATCGAACGCAAGGGAGACCGTCTGCTCTTAAGAGGTGTCCACTGTCCTAACCCACAGATCCTGATTTAAACCACATTCAAGACTTTGTCCTTGCGCCAGAAAATCCCACCACCACCACCCATTTTGTTTTCCAGAGCACACAGGCCCAACTCTTCCAGGCCCTGCGGACACCGGCTTACACCAGTGGGGCAGGGGGTTGGGGGGCTGCCTATGAGTGGGGTTTGGGGTTCCTCCTGATGCCCGCTTTGGCTGACCTGGCATGGGGTGTTCCCTCCCACTTGATTCAGGGCACAGCGTCTGCCGTCTCAGCTCTGGGGCTCCGGCCGGTGCCCCACTGCGCCCCCCACTGCTGCCAGGCCTGGCTAATGACAGGCACTCAGAGCATCGCTGAACAACAAACATAATCCTCCACGCTGCAGTTTTGCACACTGACCATGGAAGGTCTCAGGCGGCACCTGCTGGCCCCAGGCCGTCTCTGGATGCTTATGAGCAGCTGCTGCAAGTCCCCCGGCAGTCTCTGCTCTTATTAATTAACGTCCGCTAATAAGTCACACTAATAAGTGCCCGTCTGTCAATGGCAGGTGGGAGTTCTCTTCCGCCTGCATCGTATCCACCTCTGTTAATAGTCAGGAAAACAACACGAGTGCTGCTATTCCACAGCCCCACAGTCAGGGCCCCGCCTGGCAACCTGAGAGCGCCCCACACCAAAGACGGCCAGGTCAGGGGGCTTCCGTGCGCTGCAGGCTGGGGGGTCAGCCACAGAGGCCTCTTCAAGGGGGGCTGCTTAGTCCCTCCCCCTGGGGCTGTGCTGTGGCAGCATCAGCACTGGAACGTGGCACAGGATTGGACACAAACTCACGTGATCCTGGCCAGTGGCTCTCCAGCGTTCTAGCAGCGGGACCCACTTTTCAGGTGACCCCCTGTCCAGGACCCACCGGAAGTGCTGCCGTGGGGACGCCAGAGCTTGCCGCTGCCCTGAGGACGCGGCAGTCGGTGGGGTCAGCCGTTTTCCAGCAGCAAAGTGAACCAGAAAGGGGGGAAGCCTATTTGCAACCTGGACGTGAGCACGGTGACCAAACAGGCCTCCCCATTCCTGTGCCCAGTGGCATACCCAAGGGGAGCCGGGGGCAAACGCCCTGGGGCACCAGGCAGGGAAGTGCAGCAAAAGTGCCCCCTTCTGCCCCCGTGGTGCCCCCTGGGCGCTCGGCTCTGGCAGCTGCCCTCCTCCACTTTTCCAAAGAAGTGGGCAGCCTCCTTCGGGGGCCTTCTGGAGGCTCAAACCGCCACCTGAGGACTGGAAGTGAGGGTTCTTGGGAAGGAGAGCCTGGCGGGACGGACGGATGGTTTTCAGCCTGAGGAAATGTGCTGTGTGCTCCTGCCCCGCCCAGGAGTAAAATCTACCCATATTTTCTTTTGAGGATTATTTTATTAATTTTTAACTATAAAGATATAGGTAAGGACAGTCAAATACATAGGACAGGAAGACAAAGGGTCAAACAATAGGAATTTGGGGATGGTTCGAGAGTTACATTGCTAACAATTACTTACTACAATATATTTCATCTGGAAGGATGCAATTATTACAACCACATAAAAATATAACTATTATTCATTATTAATTCCAATCAATACTAGCTTCACAATACATTAGCTCAATCAAAAACCAAAAATATAAGAGAGAGAAAAGAAGAAATAAATTAAAAAGTATATATATGCATTTATCTAACTTCTAATAAGAAATGGATAGGAAAGAAGATAATATAGTAAAAATATAAAAAAAGAAGCAGAGAAGTATAGCTTTATAAAATGATATCGCGTAAAAGTTGTAATAAACTATCAAATAATTCTTTATATCTCTATCTTGTATATTTCTAGGTCTTTTAATTAAAATCTTAATTTCTATCTTTATCAGAAATAAATAGAGGTACTCTGTTCACTTGCCTATATTCCAAGATCTCACATTATTATTTCTGTTACAAAAACATCAAATATATTTGCTCATTAAAATTTAGGCATCATGATTTGAAGAAAAGGCACAACCCCCCCCCCAAAAAAGCTTTCTTAAACATTCCATTGGATCTTAGTAATTTCACTATTTTCTCTAATACAATTTCTTTAGATATAAGCTTGAATTGTCTCGTACTTAAAAAAAAGGAAACAGAAAAAAGTCAGCTTTACAATATAATCTTGACGTAACATACAAGTTTACAATCTTATCGTTCGCTTCTAAAATCAATACCAATTAACATCAGCTACTCTTCACCAATGCAACAAAGGGAAAGAGAAAACCTCTCCACATCCCAAAATTACTATTTTCATTATATCTACCATCTATTAGGTATTTCTAAAATAAAAGAAAAGAGAAAAAAATTCCCCATTTTTCAAATTTCCCTATCATTTTTATTATGAAAAACTAAACTACTACAAATTATTAAAATCTGGTCAAGTTTTGTTCCCTTGCTGCCCCAAGGGAACAGTCAGCTAACAGGCTTCCTCTGCCATAGGGGTCTGTAAGCCGACAGCTAGGATGTCCCTTCTTCATTCAATCCACTTCTTCCAAATATTCTTGATATTGGGGATCAAACTTCCAAATTTCATTCTCCTGGTTTCTTAACTACTCCTCCAATCCTTCCAATCCTTCCAGCAAAAATCTACTTCAGCCTCAGCATCCATGGAAATTCTTCAACAGTTCTTAAATGTTCCGGTTATAAATCTTTTGCCTTTCCTCAATGAACATGTTGTCTGTTGCCATTTTAAAACAGCGACGCAATTGGAATTCAGACTCCTCCATCTTTAACAACAGGAACAGCAGGAACAAAGGAACAAAGCACTCGATAAACTTCAAAACTTCCCACGCTTCATAGAAAAAATTAGAAAAGAAGAAAAAAAATGATGCACTTCAGTGGGAATCTTGTAGCTTGAATCAAATAGATTTAGTCCCACTGAGACGCTCAATGGCCTGCAGCCAAACTTGTGTGCAATTCACGCCTTGTTGTAACCATCAGCATAATCAGCATAATCCGTTTGCATCTCTCTGTTACTTCTTCCCAAGCATTTTATCTCTATTTGGAGCCAATAGAGACCTTCAGATGTAATCCTTCATATTCTTCAAGCTCTTCCGAAATGTTCTCCCTCTCAAACGAAAACCACAGCACAGCCTGCAACAAGCAGGAACTCTTAAGTCCTCTGTGTTCAGGCAAAGGCATCATTCACCTCCAAAATAGGCCACTTTTGGAGGCTAGACACCAGCTGCCCCACCCTAACTCAGCTCTCCTGCTCCAGTTAGACCAGAATCTCTATGCAGAGATTCCGGAGAAGGACAAAAGCTTCAATCGCTCCCTTCCCTCGGTAAGGAGCGACCGTCATGCTGGAAGTCCCCATCCACTTCCCAAATCTACCCATATTTTCAATGATGGCAGTGCTGAGTGTTACACAACCCACCTCAAATGGTCTCCTAGTGGACCTTGACCCACAATTTGAGAAAGACTGATCCGGACATGGATCATAAGAAATTGTATACTTGTGTACATCTTAAAATTCCCAGAATTGATACTAAGAAAGGGGTCTGGACAAAAGCCCCTTGTCCATCTCTTCTTCTTGCTGCCCAGCCACAGAGTAAGAGCAGCCCCCTGGCTTGCCAAAGAGCAAGGCTGTTGAGCAAGCATCGTTGGCGTGGTCTTGCTCATCTCCTGACCTGCGAAGGCTGCATCTGGGACATGGCAAATCACGAAATACTACACGTTTGCAAAAACCCCATTGAATAATGGTGGTTTAGACTGGCTTACCCTAGTCAAGGGAGCTGCCTTGGGCATTCAGTTCTGCGTGGGAAAAGTGGGGCATGATTTCTTCAAAGAAACCAACCAATAATGGAACAGTTAACTCACTTTGCCAAGAGGGCACCCCACCCCACGGACCACCAGAGAGGGCAGAGAAGAGACCACCTGCAGCCACAGACAGCCACAAGAGCAAGAAATCTTCTCTATAAATAATACATCTCATAAATCCTCTCTAATCATCCCAAGTTTAATTGCATTTTTTTTTGCCTGTGGGGTTTCATACGGTCCACCAGTACAGTGTTTGCCTCAGTGGACTGAGGCCTCCAAAAGGCTGGGAACCTCTGCTGTAGAAGGCTGTGTGTCTTGGGGGAAGGAATGGGAATTTCAGAGCATCCAGTCACCCTCAAGTTCCCATTAAAAAATAATAATAGTCAGTGCTAAACTAAGGCTGTGCAGAAACCCTCTGGGAGTTTTCGCCAGTTTCTAGCAACTCGGCCGCCTTCTCTTGGAAACTCTGCTGCTTCTCCTTGGGTGGACCCCTCTGAGATGTGTGTGGAACTCCACGGCATTTGACGTTTCCGCCGCGAACCCTAAGGAAGGTCAGGAGACAGGCTTTTCTGGTGCAGTAGAAGAGACTTTATTAAACAGGAAACATGAAGTCAACAGGCTTCCGAGTCAACACATTTCCAGAGAACACCCCCAGCTCCAAAGAACAGGCCATGCAGAGAGAGAGAGTGGAGGAGGAACAACCCACAGCGAGTGGTCTAAGTCTAGCACTACCAGGGGAAAGTGGAGTTTGGGAAGGGGGTTTGGGGGGAAGAGGGTAGCTCTGGCCCTGCTGAAGGGAGCCCTCAGGGAGGCCAGGAGAGAAGCACTTGGAAACACCCACAGGGACGTTGAGCAGCAAAGGTGGTGATGGATGCCCAGAGAGGCTCCAAGTGGAGTCAGAACTCCGGGTTCTCCGCACACCTGATCGCCCACATCCGTACGCTTAGCCAGAATCCGTCGCAAAGATCTCTTGACCGTGTCCCCGCAGAGAAGCCCCCGGGTTGTCTAGCAGGGACAGCAGGAGGGGATGCAGCTCAGTGGGACGCAGCAAGACGAGCCCCCACTGATCGGGAGGAGGGGCCCGCAGGGGACGGTGCAGGAGGGCAGGCAGGAGGATGGGAGGCAGCAGGAGGATGGGCCACAGGAGATGCCGCAGGGGATGCCGCAAGGGATGCCGCAGGAGGGCTGGACGCTGCAGAGGGGAGCCAGGGGCCCCACGGGGTAGGAGCTGCAGGGGGAACAGCAGGAGGACGGGATGCAGCACTGGGGGGCACAGGAGATGCTGCAGGAGGGGAAGCAGGAGGACTGCATGCCGCAGAGGGGACTAATGGACCCGAAGGAGATGGAGCACTGCGGACGGCACGGAGACGGGAGGTAGCACTGCGGAGCACAGGAGATGCTGCAGGAAGGGACGCAGGAAGGCCGGACGCACAAGGGGGCCAGAGAGCCGCAGGAGATGCTGCTGCAGGACGGGGTGCAACAGGGGCTCAGGCTGATGGGCAGGATGGCTCCTGGGCAGGAACAGGACGGCAGGCAGCAGCTGGACACCATGGCGGAGGGGTGGAGGTTAGCCTGCAGGAAGGCACAAGAGAGACGGACGGTTGCACAGGAGGAAGGAGCCCCAACCTGGGTGCGTATCGCACAACTCACAACCCAAAGGCCGAGTGGGCGCTAACAGGCCAGACTCTTGTCCTGCACAGCCAAGCGTTGGTTGATTGTCTCCCACCAATGCGGTCTTTGGTTTGGCTCCCCCATGAAGTCCACAGGCAGGTCAGGGAGAACTGAAGCATTTGTAGGGCAGGGCAGGGGGGGAAACCCATGAATGACTGGGAAGGTCTGGAATGGAGGAGGCTGTCTCATTTCCAAGCTATCCCCACGGCTCCCTTCCCAGGACATGGAGGCTGGAAACATATTGCTTTGGAGCACCAAGTCCTCAAGTCTACCCTAGAGGCCGGCAGCCACGAAATCCAGCGCCAACTGCCCAGAAGCGCCCCCTGCTGGCCTTGCCCCACACTTGGTCCCAATGATGCCCTTGGTGGTCGCAGGAGGCCACTTGCAGCTCCAGGAGCAGAGGACCTCTGGGAGACCAAGCGCCACTTGTACGAGGTCTACCAAATGACGACTCACACTCAGAACAAGTACGGAGTTGAATCCAACTTACCCACAAGAGAAGCTGAGTGAGAGGGTGGAGACGAGGCAAGGGAAGCTGTGGTAGGTTCCAGCCAGGAGAGCACTTTTATACCCTCCTGAAGAGCCTGCAGGGAAGGATCTGTGCCTGGACGGTGGAAGCTGCCATTTGTGAATCAGGGACAAATCCGGCTCAGACCTTTCATGCTCTGTGATCTTCAGTCTTTTACAAATTACACCTTGACCTTGACCTTGAGATTACACCTTGTTTTCCCCTTTCATTTTGAAATATTACAAGTCCATGTTAGAAAGCAGTGTGCTAATTTGAACATGGATCACATTGTGGGCCCAATCAGTGATGTCATGTAGGGGGAACACAAGAGAACTCAGTTCCTCTTGTTAAAATTAGTGCTGACTCCGCCCACTTCACTCCACGGTGCTTCCCCCTTCCTCCCCCTCCCGATTCCTCTGCAAAGAGCTTTTCTTCTTGGTTGGCTGGGACTCAGCGGGTTAAAGGGAGCGACTCTGGATTCCTAGGGGGGCGAAGGGGGAAGGGCTGCAGTGGGGAAGTCCCATCCTTCACATCCCCCTTCCTTGCTCCCTCCAGCCACACACGTGCAGTCATCAGCCGCTCTGGTGAGTCTGCAGCCCACTGGGGAGAAGGGGCGTCCTGGGGGTGCAGTGGTGAATCAAGGGGGACCCTGGAGGGGACGGAGGGGAGCTGGGACTTCTTGAAGCTGCCCTCCTGACCTGCCCAGCATAAGCGGGCTTTGGTGTGGAGAAGCGCCCAAGGGTGCCGTCCGGAGTGGTGCCGCCCCTCAGCCCCTTCCACAGGTTCCTGCCTCATTCTGCTCAGCCAGCCTCGGCTTCGAGGCTGCTGCCCCCGTGCCAATTTTCAACTTCCCTGGCAATTCTGAATAACCCCCTCGCCTAGCCGTGAAGACCAAGGAAAGGCTTTCGCTGCTGTCTCCCCAGTCAGGAGCGTTTCACTGGCGCTCTGGGTGTGAGGCTTCTTGGGGAGACTGTCCTCGTCACTATTGGAGCTGCCATTGAGGAGGGGGGAATTCTTTGCTTGCTGTTCTGTAGGCGCCAGGCGCTGTACAGAACTGGCTGTTTCCCTTCCACTCGTCGCTGACATCGTCGCTGGCTAGGAACCAGCCGCGGGTACACCTGGGCTCCGCCAGCCTCTAGAGCCCAGCTGTACCCATAGGAAGCAGCCGTGGGTAGACCTGGGCTCTGCCAGCCTCCGGCCTATGATGTCACTTCTGGTGGGCGGGTCCCAACACATGCCAATCAAAAGTGAGTTCCTGTTCTTAAATCACTTAGATGCCACCACTGGGTGCAATCCTAACCAACTCTCTGATGCTTATGCAACCACAATGCAGCCCTGTGATAAGGGAACAGCTATTTCCTTCCCAATCAGCTATCTTTCCCAAACAGCTATCTTTCCCAATCTGGGAAAGATGGAAGGCAAAAGGAGAAGGGGGCGGCAGAGGATGCGATGATTAGATAGTGTCACCGAAGCAACAAACACGAAATTGGGCAAACTCAGGAAGCTAGTGGAGGACAGGGAGGCCTGGCGTGCTGTGGTCCAGGGGGTCGCGAAGAGTCGGACACGACTTAGCGACTAAACAACAACAACAACATTCCCTTCCTTCAGGAGTCCTCTGTTGCTCTCCACCTCCAGTGCAGGATTCCGCTGCCTTGCCTGTTGGTGTGGCTGCCTCAGTTGAACTTTGCTCAACAGGTTCATTACGGGGGAGATTGGGGGGGGTCTTCCATGCAGTGACACCCCCTACACCTCCCCCATGTGGTGAGCGGCCACTTTTCCAGTACAAGGATTCAAACAGAAAAACTTCTTATTCAACTCGGGGCAAAGTATGTCAATGGTCCCGGATAACATGAAGCTCCCATTTTGATGCACGACATTTTGTTTTTCAGGCAATTCCGCTTGTGTTTAACTTGGGAAAGCCCCAAATAGACTTCCTGAACGCAAGTCCCTGCTGGTAGCATTGAACTTCAAGGTATCTCCTCCTACACTTTGCAAGTTAAGAATGTAGGCTGCACCCAAGGCCTCGTCCCCAGGCCACGAGGCCACGATTTTGCAGGTGCAGATCCGAGGAGCACATAGGGGTGGCTCAAGAAGCTGCGCTGGGTGCAGAGTAGGCCCACCAGCCTGCCAGCTTCAGAGCAGCCTAGGACTGTGCTGTGTGTCTGCAATGCAAGTCAACACAAGTCCCCCAAAATGCAGCGTTCTTGCCACTCAACTCAAGTCAAGCCTAGGCCTTATATGGGGTAGATGCAATGGGAATACTGGGGCTTACGCATTCTGCTGCTGAACCGGTAGGTCTGCACCTACTGCTGTGTTTGCTTATGTTAGGCTGCCAATCAAGGACTGATGACTGACGGACGGACATCTCTTCTCCTTCTTCTCCTTCCCAGGAAGTTGCTGGTGTGGGCAAAAGCCCAACCCTGCGAGGAACCGTGGGAGCAACACGGAACCCCAGTCCATGGAACCCCTGTCAGCGACCTTCACGTTGTCTCACCGCCAGAAGTGGGGCAACAAGCAGGCAGGAAGCAGGCGAAGGTGGAGGCAGCAGCCACGGGTGTTGGGGAGGCTGACCCTGACCCTCCTGACATCCCGGGACACCAGCCGTGCCCTGCCGGTCCCTCCACCGACACCAGACCTGGCTCCCAGTGGACCTCCAGGAGTCCCTTCGTGGCCAAAACAACTGCCCAGGCCCCCGTCACGCAGGCCGGCCACTGAAGGGCTGAGGTGGCCTTTCAGCTGAAGGGGTTGCCCCGGGCTCTCTGTGGACACTTGCGAGCACCGCCGCGTAGTAATTTCTGCCCTTATTACCACCCACCGAGACAGCCTTTAATATCCTCACTGTGCCAATTACAGCCGGGATCTCCTCCCACCCACCTCCCTCCAAAAGCACAAGCCGTCCCTCTAATAATATTCGGGAAAACAACACGGATGCTGCTATTTGACAGGCCCTCCAGAGAGGACGGCAGCTGTAATCCAGCCACGTCCCCAAATCAGAGAGGGGAAATGTCTCAGTCCTCCTCCCTCATCACACACACAAAAATCACGTACTCCTGACCAGAGGGCTGAGCCCCGTGCAGGGATTCAAATAAAGCAACAACCGGTTCTTTCTCCTTCAGGGCGGCCTTCAGGGCCATCCGCTGCCTTCCTTCCCTCTCCCAACCTGAAATTAGCACCGGTTGTGCAGAATAGGTGAGAACCGGCTGAATCCCACCACGGGTTGAGCCCGAGAACTTGCCTTTCGCTGAGGAAGACCCTCCGTCCGTCGAGCTGCATATTGCACTGACTGACCAGCTGTCACTAGAGCAGTGGATCCTGCTCTTTAGGGGCCCAGGGACCACTGAGGCGGAAGCTGAGAACCTCGGGGGCATGTGGTTGAGAACCACATGCAACCCCCCCCTCCAGAACCTACCATTACCTCTGGGGAATCCCTCCGCAAGGCCCTGGAAGTGTGTGGGTGGCTGAGGGTTAGGGTTAGGGTCAGCACCACAATTTCACCCCATAGAGGATTTGAAGATCCAGAGAGACATCTGGAGGGAGGTTGAACGAATGAGACACAGACGGTATCCTGTGCTGGGGGCGCAGTTCCGTCACCCTGCCATGGGTGCACTCGGGGCTCTGTTCGTCCCTGGGCTGCACAAGCCAGGTAGAAAAGCGGTGTTTAAATGTTCATAACCATACTGGTATTCTGACAACCATGAGGATAATGACAGGGGACTTCCCAGAGCCCTGTCATTATCAGGCACAAGAGAGCCACCCCATTACAGGGAATGATTAATTCCCTGTCTTAATTCCCTGTCCGCCTTAATTGTGGCCCTTTGGGGTGGGCTGCATCCAGACTGCACTTTGCACCGGGAAGGGCCTGACTCAGGGCTTGTCCACAGTATAAAAGGAGCGCAAGTCCAGGCTTCCCCAACATCTCCTCTTCACACTCCTGACGCTTCTTCTGAAAGCTTGGTAAGTAGAACAAGGCCACTCTGAGCACCCTCTCAAGAGAACTGCTCTCTCTCTCCCTCTCTCCCTCTCCCTCTCCCTCTCTCTCTCTCTCTCTCTTGCTCCCTCCCTCCCTCCCTCCCTCCCTCTCTCTCTCTCTCTCTCTCTCTCTCTCTCTCTCTCTCTCCCTCTCTGTCTCTCTCTCTCCAGCACAACTTAGCAATTGATAGAACTTGTAAGAATCTTGGCCAGCATTTCTCATATTGTGGGTTGGGCACCACGAGGTGGGTTGTGAGACAATTCCGCAAGGGTCCCCATTCAGTTCAATGTCTACAGTCACTCCTCATCATCCACTGGGGTTCGGTTCTTGGATCACAAATTTGCAGGTAACAAATCATTGTTCCTATGGGATCAATGAGGTTAGGCCAGTGGTGTCATTCAAATGATTTAGGAACAGGAACACACTTTTGATTAGCACATGTCGGGAACCCAGAACCAGCCATGGAGCCCATTAGGATCCGAATCGCCCGTTCTGGTCCGTTCCCCCTGAATGACATCACTGGGTTAGGCGCAAGGGCTAGATTCCAGCAGAGACCCTCTGAAAGCTCACAGAGGGCAGCAGGAAGTGCCCAAAGTTCTCTGCGTGTTGTAGAGACCTTCGGAAGCTGCAGGGAACCTCCGAATGGCACCTGCGACCAGCACGGACTCCTTAAACATGGGGTTCTGCCAGATTCCCTGTCTCCAATTTCATGCCCACAGTAGACTAATTAGCTTCCCTCTTACCGTAACAGGGTACCGCCAAAGCCCACCACCCAGCAAAGGGCAGGCAGCTTGCCTGCTCTGCCACACCAGCCCTCCTGCCCCCTCCAGTTGGTAGCTCCAGGGGCGTGGCAGACACACACTAGTTCCCTACAGCAACCTTCCTTCCAACCACACTCTCAGACCCAACAGCTGCAAGTATCCGTCCCACTTTCCGAGCTTCTTCCTTCCCCAACCCTTTTCCACTTCCCTGTGCTCTTCCCAGATTTCTGGAAGAGAAGTCCATTGTGGGCAATAGGCAATGATGGGTTGTAGCCTCCTTACAGTAGTGGT
>JAJKFI010000390.1:0-12000 GCA_029204185.1 Lerista edwardsae
TGGGGTCGCGAAGAGTCGGACACGACTTAGCGACTGAACAACAACAAACCTGTGCCAAAGCATGGATGGAGAAAGAGCATGCTGTCAGTCTTCCAATGCTGAAAAGAGTCAGGTAGTTGAACAACCCAGATTTTTTTTTATCCTTTTCATAGAAGTCCAGGTAGTTGATGAAACAGAGTTTGGAGGCAGAGCACAAACAACCAATCACAATAACAAATGCCTGTTGCAAGAGAAGCTTCTTCACAAGGCACCTAAAATCTAAAAAGTGAGGGGGTTAGACAGCCCTCAAGAGGAAGGGAGGTCCAGTCAGTTCACCTGGATTGGAAGGGGGAAAATTGAAGATGCGTTGATTTCAAGCCATGCTATCAAAGCTTGGGTCCTGCAACTGAGAATGCTTTGTCCCACATCACACCCAACTGTACTTCCATTAATCGGGATCCATGGAGAAGAGTCTTGGATGATGAACCAAAAAGGCAAGCAGACTAATATGGTAGGAGATGGTTCTTCTAATAATCTGAGCCTGAGCTTCTGATGGCTTTATAAGTCAACATTAACATCTTGAATTGAGCACAGAAACAAACCGGTAACCAACGCAGATGGAACAAAAGTTGGAGTCATAAGCTCCCAAGTATGAGCTTCCATCAGAAACTGATACTACTCTATACTGGACCAGTAGATGCCTCCAATCTCATGATCCACCACTGTAAGTCCTGGCCTGGCAGCGCCAAAGTTGTGCTATTGTTATGCACATCAGGGCAAACCATTTGTTATGCACATCAGCCGGCAAACAACAGCTTCTGTAAACCAGGGTTACGTTTTACGTTAAAATTGTGTAAAATGTGGTAAAGACGTTTTCTCCAGCTTTTGTATATTGTGTACAAGATGAGAAACAGGTGGTGGTGGTGTCCATCTTTCCTCCAGGGAAAGAGAATATAATTCAGCAAGGTCATGCTCCTTGGTGAGCCTCAAAACTGAGAATGATGATTTCATTATAGAAATGGGATGCTGGTCAAAGTCAAGGCTAGAATCTATGGCTTCTGCTAACCATGGTTCAGTGTTCGTGTCTACACTGAGCCATTTGGAAAATGAGGAACTTTTCAAGTATTGTGTGAAGCATTTAACTCACAAGGGCCAAATAGGGGATATTCTGTATATGCAGAGAATCTTCAGTGTTATCTCAATGGATTACTGGACAAACAAATTGAGATTCTGGCTAATGTTTCATCTGACACCATAACCTTGAGATGGATATGTTCATGTTATTTCAAGGAGAAGGACAAAGCTTGATTTAGGGTCTTCCCACTAACAGAGAAGATGTCTTTCTTATTGCGACTGTTTCTCTTCAGGCAGAAGGCCAGGATGGGTATTGAGAACCAAACTTCAGTCACAGAGTTCATCTTGGCAGGGCTTTTCAGCCACCGCAAGACACAGATTCTGCTCTTTCTTGTCATCATCCTCATCTACATTCTAACCTTTCTCAGGAATTTGGTGATCATCATTCTGGTGCGGGTTGACCCCAGACTCCACACACCCATGTACGTCTTCCTGATGCACCTCTCAGTCCTGGAGATCTGCTACACCACCAGTACAGTTCCCCAGATGCTGGCTCACCTCCTGTCCGGGAAAGGAGACATCTCACCCACCCATTGCGCCATCCAGATGTACACAACAATGACACTGGGTGGCACTGAATGTTTTCTGCTGGCCGTTATGGCCTATGATCGCTACTTGGCCATCTGCCACCCCCTGCTCTATGTCATTACCATGGGCAGCTTGCGCCAATGGCAGCTCGCCTTGGCATCTTGGGTAACCTGTTGCTTCATTGCTGCATTAAATATAGGTTGCACTTTTCATCACCCTTACTGTGGCCCCAACCACATCAACCACTTCTTCTGTGAGCTGCCATTGGTGTTGAAGCTTGCCTGTGCAGACACCCGTGTCACAGAGGTGGTTGTTTTTTGGACATCTGTCTTTGTCCTGCTGACCCCTCTTTCCATTGTCTTGACCTCTTATGGGCTCATTCTGTTCTCTGTGTCACAAATGGGGTCCAGTGCCAGATGGAGCAAGGCCTTCTCCACCTGCGCCTCGCACCTGGCGGTCGTCACCTTGTTCTATGGCACCCTCATCACTATGTATTTGACACCCCAGTCAGACGCAGCTCCGGATCGTGGCAAGCAAACGGCTGTTTTTTACATTGTGGTCACCCCCCTGCTCAACCCAATCATTTACACCCTGCGGAACAAGGAGGTCCATGGGGCACTGTCCAAGGTGCTGAAAAAAACTGGGCTTTGAACAGAGAAACACAGAACACTGACATTCCACTTAAAAACTGGTCCTTCAGTAAGTAGATATTGGACTTCAAAGACTGAGAGCTCAATCCTAACCCACTTTCCAGCACCGGGGTCAGGGCAATGCAGCTCCGAGGTAAGGGAACAAACATTCCTTTACCTTGAAGAGGACTCTGTGACTACTACTCCACCGCAGCATGAAGAACATGCCCCATTGGCACAGCTATGTCAAAGCTGAAAAGTTGGTTAGGGTTGCACCCTGAGGTATTGAGGGCGCAATCTAACGCTGCACTGGAGCAGGTAGGCTCGCAGGCCTACACTGCATCCAATGCAGCATTCAGGGAGATTGGAGCCTCCTGGCACAAGGGCACGTTTGTGCCCTTGCACCTAGGGAAGCACCAGCCTCCCCAATGTGCTCCTTGGATCTGTGCCCTCGAGATCACAAGGGCAGATCTGAGGAGACTGTGTGGCCTGAATCGGGGCCGTGTGGCCTGGGGGTGAGGCTTTGCATGCAGCCTAACAGCTGTGTCCCAGGCCCACCCCATCTCTGGGCCAGCAGACCCACTGCTCCATCCACCCCCTGCCCAGTTCCACCCTCCCTCAAACCCAGAGCTGCCCTGTGCCAGCCGAGTGCGTGAACCTCATGTGTGTAAACCTCAAGAGGTGTTTTTTGTGCCCTTGACAGAGACATTGGAAAAATGTGTGGGGCAATAGAAACCCTGTCATGTCCATGCATTTTGGAGGCTTCACTGTCAATCCTCCTCCTCCTCCTCCTCCTTCTTCTTCTTCTGTTTCTTTCTTTGTTGACACCCTCCATTATTTCTTGCAAAGCAAAGGCCAGAAACAAGAAGTCTCTGATGGTGCATTTTTCCCTTCCTGGGCCCGATCCACCAACACAGATCAACATGACTTAACTGGCACAGATCCGATTTGACCCATTGCATCTTCTGGGCAAGGCTAGGGGACAGAATGTCCCCTTAACTTGAGGAGACCTCCGGCATGTAAAATTCCCCCCGTGGATGTAGCAGAAGTCAAACCAGCACCGCTGTGTCAACTCAGGGAAACGTAGACAGGGTTGGGCTTTGAGTTACATCCAGTGGTGTTATGCTGCCAGAACGCTGGGCGGGACATCCGGGTGATCGGCAGCCCACCTGTCGCGTTCCACAGCATTACGCCATTTGCGTAACATATGCAAGCGGCATAATTGATTACGCAAACGGCGTAACACTCCAGAATGCGACGGCAGGCTGTCAATCACCTGGATGTCCTGCCCAACGTTCCGGCAGCATAACACCGCTGGTTACATCCCTCCTGGACAACGCGCTGGCCCCTAGTCACCTACAGGCAATGTTGTGCCTACTTTCCAACACATTCTGGTCATCTCACCAAAATGTAACAACTTAATGCAACACCTGCCTAATATTTGAAGCAAACTAAAAATAAACTGATTCCAACCGAGAACCAATTAATGTCCCCCCCCCATTTTGTCATATTCAGGGCTTCAGGGACATGGAAGGTTGTGGTAACAAAGAGAAGACTTTTAATGATCCAGAGAGAAATACCAGAGGGATCAGAGCGGTGTCCGTAGGGTGAAGACGCAGCCTTTACTGTCGTTGCTGCCTCAATCATCATGATTCCCTTTGTCATTATCCTGACCTCATATGGCCTCATCCTGTACTCTGTACTGCAAATGCAGTCCATTGCAGGGTTGAGCAAGGCCTTCTCCACCTGCTCCTCCCACCTCATGGTGGTCATCTTGTTCTATGGCACCCTCATCTTCATGTACATGAGACCCTGGTCGGGAACATCCCCCGATCATGAGAAGCACATTTCTGTCTTTTATGTTGTGGTCACCCCCCTGCTCAACCCTGTTATCTATACCCTGAGGAACAAAGATGTCCATGGGGCAGTCGTCAAGCTGGTCCAAAGGTGGTCCAAAGCTGGAGGTTAGGACAAAAACACATGAGCACTGAACTTCTTGGTTAATTGGTTCAGGATGAATTAGAGCACAATCCTAAACTGTGCTTGAATAGTGAGGCTTTTTCTTTTTGAAAGGTGGGACATGGTGGCACAGTGGGTTAAACTGCTGCTGCTGGACTTTCCAACCAGAAGGTTGGGAGTTCAAGACTGCGCGACGGAGTGAGCTCCCGTGGCTTGTCCCAGCTCCTGCCAACCTAGCAGTTCGAAAGCACCTAAAAATGCAAGGAGATAAATAGGGACCACTTCGGTGGGAAGGGAACGGTGTTCCGTGTGCCACGGCATAGAGTCATGCCGGCTACATGACCACGGAAACTTGTCCTTGGACAAAACGCCGGCTCTCCAGGCTTAGAAACGGAGATGAGCACCACCCCCTACACGACTAGACCATTCGGTCGTGGGGTAAACCTTTACCTTTTAAATAAATACAATTTATTTATTTCCTCAGATCTGTGCCTGCTAAACATCAGGTCTGTACCAGCAGAGCTGACGAGGCCACGCGGCCTGAATTGTGGCCATGCAGCCTAGAGACAGAGGCTTGGATGTGTCCTACCAGCCTCATCACATTTCTGCCCCCCCGGGCTGCCCCCCTCCCGGCCTACCCACTCCCTAGCCAATTCCTCCCACCCTGTCCCTCCCCTCTCCTGGGCTATTTGTTCCCTCATTGCTGCCTTAAATGTGGCCTCCATCTATTTCCACCCCTTCTGTGGCCCCAACCATATCAACCACTTTTTCTGTGAGATGCCATTGATATTGAAATTGGTATGTGGTGGCATGCATGTCTTCGAGGTCGTATTTTTTGGGACCTGCTTTCTAGTCACCCTCATTCCCCTGGGTGATCTTGACCTCCTAATGGCCTCATCCTGTTCTCTGTGCTAAAAATGTCATCCAGTGCTAGATGACAGAAGGCCTTCCCCACTTGTGTCTCCAGTGGTGTCATTCAAATGATTTAGGAACAGGAACTCACTTTTGATTGGCACTTATCGGGAACCCGGAACCAGCCACGGAGCCCATTAGGATCCGGAACGCCTGTTCTGGTCCGTTCCCCCTGAATGACATCACTGTGTGTCTCCCACCTGGCAGCAGTCACTTTTTTTTATGGCACCCTCATCTTTATGTACAAGGCACCCAAGTTAGGCACAGCTGACAACGTCTTCTACATTGGGGTCCCCTCAATGCTCAACCCTATCCTTTTATACTCTGCGGAACAAGGAAATCCACGGTCCAAGTCCAAGTTACTGCAAAGATGGGGTTTTGAACAAAGAGGATGAACATTAACGTCTTCCTTAATAAGGGCCCGATCCTGAGGGCCAAAACACTGGCAGTGAGTCCATATTACCAGCTAAAAGTGTCTTGAATGTGCCATACAGTTTGCGCCTGGCCTCAGCACTGAGCATTCTGAATGGCCATGGCCAGCGGTGTCATGCAGCCGGAATGCTGGGCGGGAGGAATGGGTGAGCGGCAGCTCGCCCGTTGCATTCCAATCTGTTTTGCTGTCTTCCCCGCCCCTGTGGGGGCGGGGAAGACGGCGAAACAGACCGGATTGCAACAGGCGGGCTGCCGCTCACCCATTCCTCCCGCCCAGCGTTCCGGCTGCATGACACAGCTGGCCACGGCACTCCAGCCATGCTGGCAACCAGTAAAAGGATTTGGGGCAGGGGAGAGGCGGGGAGGGGCGGGGGACGGATTGTGCCTGCGAAGGGAATGGAGATAGTGGCAGCTATTGCTGCCATATCCTGCATCCCCTCTGTTGCTGAGCAGCCCGAAATGGGCCTCCTCGATTCCATGCCCGTTTAAACACAGGCACAGAGCCGAGGAGACTCATTGCCACCAGCTGCAGGGAAGGGAGAAAATGCTTGCAAATATTCTCCAATTTTCTGGAAGTTGTCACGACAGATAATTCTTTGTGTTATAGTACAGACACGTCTGATTATTGTGTTGCTATGCGTTGTTCAACAGAGTTGCCTCCAGTGGTGGAATTCAGCCAGTTCTCACCAGTTCTGCAGAACCGGTTGCTAATCTATTGACATACAAAAAGTAGTGCTGTAGTAAGAAGCAGTACGAAGAAAGGAGGACAAAGAACCGGTTGTTAACTTATTCGAATCCCACCACTGGTTGCCTCCATTATAACACAAATATGGGTTTCTCACAGTTCCAGCAGGTGTTTTTCCCCCCTTCTCTTTCAGTACTAAACATTAGAAAAACCCAAGAGGCTTAACAACAACTTTTTAATATTAATAAGTAATAAATCCTTTTATTGGCATTAAACGTAGCAAACAAGGCAAGGTGTTTTCACAAGGGCACCAAGCAAAAATGACAATACCTCCAGGAGCAATTTACCCTGTCTTATTATGCAGTTTTATGGCACACTGTAAAAAGGAGGCTACCTTCGCTGTTATACTGTAGCCAGGGAGGAATAATTCAAGATAAAATGAATCTTAACAGAATCAGAGTATACTGTCTTATTTGCCAAAATGGGATTTAAAAATCAAGTACCGATTTCCAAATAAAAATGACAAAAAAAAAAGGAATGTGTGCAATCGATTCAATACAACTTTGTTTATAAGGACAACATCTGGCTGAATATGGAATTTTAAGGAAACAACAACAACTTGTTAATGAACTCCAGGACAGACCAAAGGGAATGCAGGAGTCCCTGTAGAGTAGATCCACATTATCCAGTATTATCGAATTCTTACGTCTTTGAAAAGTAGCATGATGGGGGAGGTGGCACTCCATCCATCTGCAAACACTGAAGGTAGCAAGGCAGTTGACCAAGCTACACTATGGCAACCTAATTCACCTAATAAGACGTTGCTTGGAAGAACACACATTAAGGTAGCTGAGGAAGCAGAGCTTAGGGATAGAGCACATGCATTGCAAATATAAGATCTCTGATGTCTCCAGTTAAAGGTCACAGGGTGTGGAAGGACATCTTTCTGGGACCCCTGAAGAGCTACTGCCAATCAAGCTAGACCATCTTAGGCTACATGAACCCATATCCTGATTCAGGATAAACCAGCTTGTATCTCATCCACAGAGGCCGGGAACATCTAAGCAGGGCATCCCGTTCTCCTTCCAACTTCATGGCAGGTTGTGAGTCGTTGCTAGATTCCATCCCATCACTGCCGACGGTACTTCAGATTCTGTTTCTCTGGATGCAACATCATCTTGGAAGAATCAGTTTGTATTCCGGAGTGTCTCCAGCACTGACTGAGGGGCAGGTTTTTAAACATTACTAACAGCGCAATCCTATGCATGTCTAACCAGAAAGAAGCTGCAGCATTAAATTGAATGGTGCCTGCTCCTAGGTAAGTGTGCATCAGATTTACTTTATGTATGACTTACGTTTCACATTTTTATACCACCCTTCCTCCAAGGAGCTCAGGGTGGTGCACACAATTTTTCCCCTTCCTCTTGTCCTCACAACAACCCTGACAGATAGGTGAGGCTGATTGACCCAAGACCAGCCAAGAAGATTGTAGCCCTCTTCTGTTGGGCGAGGTGCTAAATGCCACTGGAATTGGGCTTTATAAAGGGTTTCCTTTGTCAACAGATGTTAGTATTATACCAAATTCATTCCGACTCTTCCCACTGAATCCCATGAAGGCAAGAACTTGCTTCCATGCTTCAAGACAGGGCCAGCTCCCAGTTGGGCCCCTGTGCCTAAAGGAGCCCTTGCTAGGATAACCTAGTATTGTATGCAATTTTATATTAACATGACCTTTGTTCCATTTGGTCCATTGACCTTTCAAGTGCACGTGTTGATTGCTTTCCTTTCTACCATAGAGATACGAAGTCTAGAATAACTTTTATTTTTATACCTAACATGTTACAGATCTAGGCTGTGAACCTAGAAAAATGTTTTCCAATTGGCCCTGCAGTTCCTAAGGTGAGCACGGCCTCAACAACTAGGTTTTGGAAACAGCTTCTAAACTAAAAGTAGCATTTAACCACCATGACTAGTTAGTTATGTATGCTCTTAATAGCACAACCCTAACCTGGAGTTAGGCCAGCACATTTAGGCCAGCAACGTTTGGCCTGCACAAGAGCCATCATAAAGTATGTTTGGACCACTCTCGGAGTCAGAGAGGCCAGTGCACAGACGTGCGCCATCCTCCCTGACTCCGAGAGTGGTCCAAACACCACTCCCTTGTATCTGGCATTCTGAGGTAAAATTCTGAGGTAAATATAGCAAAGTCTGGCCAGCACAAGGGGCACCATAAAGTATGTTTGGACAACTCTCGGAGTCAGAGAGGCCAGAACACAGACGTGAGCCATCCCCATTGACTCCAAGAATGGTCCAAACGGGCTTTACGGTGGCCCTTGTGCCAGCCAAACTTTGCTGGCCTAACTGTGCTAGCCGAACTCCAGGCTAGGATTGTGCTCTCAGCTTGACTCAGCTGAGCTGGTTTAATTAAACCATAGTTTCACTGCAGATCTGGAAATGTAAGGGCCAGAGCCAATCATGGTTCAGTGTTATTTATTTTAGGGCGCAACCTTAACCATCTTTCCAGCACCAAGGTATGGGTAATGCCTGTTCCGAGGTGAGGGAACAAACATTCCCTTACCTTGAGGAGGCCTCTGTGACTACTACTCCACTGCAGGATGTAGCACATGCCCCATTGGCAATGCTAGGTCAGAGCTGGAATGTTGGTTATGAGGGCCCCGACTGCCTTCCCTTGCACATGAATTGCTCTTAATGGAACAATTCTGGGCACAGGGAGGTGTGGCCAGGTGACACATGGGGGCAGGCAACCGCACTGGGGGCACAGTGACTACCCTTCCCCAGGGGGACTGTGAGCCAAGAACAGCAATGTGTCAACTAAGGGCCTCCATATCTATTGATCATGTATCCACAGTGTCAGCTATTTACTCATCTCCACCGCCGCATGCCCAATGCCCATTACCATTCTTTAAATGCTTACCAGGAAGTGTTTCTTGCTCAAAACAGATCACTGGAGGCATTCATCATGCTTATAGCTCAAAGAAAGGAGGCCTGAATCTCTGGCTAAACTCAGTGGAACACTAAACAGGAAGAAGTTAACTTCTCGCACTTTTACGACAGATGTCCCTTGTACCCACAATTTCCATATGAGCGGGGTGGGTGGGTCTGTGGGATGGATCCTCTGGGGGTTGCCTGTATTGGGAGAAACCAACACTGGAGAGTCAAGTAAGGTTTTTTTTTCTGATTCCTTGGGCTGAGATCCTGATGCCATGGCTTGACTTCGGGCTGGCTCCAATGCAAGGTGCAAAACGCGGCTTGTTCTAGGATTGGACAGTTCTCAAAGAAAAGCGCTACCCCTCTCTGTTGCCTTCCCTCTGCCTTCAGGAGGCCAGGATGCGGACTGAGAACAGAACCTCCCTCACAGAGGTTATCCTGATGGGACTCTCCGATGATCGGAGGATACAACTGCTCCTCTTTGTGGCATTTCTTATCATGTACTCCTTTACCATTGTGGGGAACCTTTCAGTAATTATTCTGGTGAGAGTGAGCTCTTCCCTTAGCACACCAATGTATTTCTTCCTTACTCACCTGTCATGTGTGGACATCTGCTTCATTACCAGCACCATGCCCCAGATGCTAGCGCACCTTCTCTCTGGAAACAGAGCCATCCCCTTCCCCCGTTGTGCGGTCCAGATGTACGTCACAACGTGCCTCGGCTGCACCGAATGCCTGCTACTGGGCGCCATGGCCTACGACCGCTACCTGGCCATCTGCAGTCCGCTGGCATATGCCGCAGCCATGGACCGGTGGCGCCAACTGCAGCTCATCTTGTTTTCATGGGCAGGGGGGATTCTCTTCGGTGCGATCAACGTGACCTGCACCATTTGCCTCCCATTCTGCGGGACCAACCACATCAACCACTTCTTCTGCGAGCAGCCAGTGGTGTTCAAGCACACATGCACCGATGCCCGTTTTACACAGCCCATCATTTTTGCGGTGTCTGCCCTGATCCTTGTGGGTCCTCTTTCTGTTATCCTCATTTCCTACGCGCTCATTCTATCCTCCGTGCTGCAAATGAAGTCAGCGGCTGGGCGTCACAAGGCCTTCTCCACCTGCGCCTCTCACCTGACCGTGGTCAGCTTGTTCTACGGCAGCCTCATCTTCATGTACATGAGGCCGTGGGCAGATGCAGTTTCTGATGATGACAAGCGAATTGCTGTGTTTTATATCATTGTCACCCCCCTGCTCAACCCTGTCATTTACACCTTGCGGAACAAGGATTTCCATGGGGCAGTCAGAAAGATGCTACCGAAGTGGGGCTTGGAAGGAAAAAGCTGGGTGTCCAAAAAATAAACGTGTCAATGTCTTTAAGGGGCCAAATGTTGCCCCGTGGCTGCCTTTTGTTGATGATGCATGTTATGCCAGATGATTGAGGGTGTTGGATTTGATCATGGAGATCATGTCTTTCCTGGACCATGAAGTTCACCCAGTGGCTTTGAGGTTCAGCCGTTCAGCCTTGTTTCCATCTAGGCTTTGTTAGGAGATTACTGTATATCAGTGGTATTCAAACGTTTTAGTCCAGGGCCCACTTTTTAGAATGGCAGGACCCACTGGAAGTAATGTCATTAGCCTGGAAGTGATGTTGTAGCAGGAAGTGACATCATCAAGCAGGAAGTTCTGTCATCGTAACATAATAAAATGACACTCCTGGAATGCGTACTGACAATCTTAGATTGCAGCAATTGCACAACTATTCCTCCCTGACAGAGAGCAAGATTAAGACAAAATGTTGAGTAAAAGCACTGAACTAAACACATTTTTTTTTAAAAAAACCCTCACTTGAAAATTCAAACTGTTAACATCTAAACATTGTTAACATGTTAACATCTAAAATGTTAACATTTATGTTATGACCTTTTTATGGAGAATTGGGTATAGTTTTGCATTTTTGTACACTCTCTATGTTTCCGTTAATGTTCAATGTTGTTATGTTAATGTGTTTTTACTTATTGTGGTTACATTGTATTTTGTTTGTTCTCTGTAAGCCGCCTTGGGCATTTGCTTCAGCATGGGAAAGGCGGGGTATAAATTCTTTAAATAAATAAGAAATAAATAAAATAACTCTCACAAAAGGAATATAACAAGAGCAGGGTTTGCAGCTTCCAAGATGGCTGCTCCCAGCTTTCCACGACCCACCTGACATTAGGTTGCGACCCACCAAATGGGTCCCGACCCACATTTTGAATAACACCGCTATATATCATTTTGCACTTCTTGTTTCCCTGAGTGCAAAGAGGTTCCTGGATCAGTGCTTTAGATGAGTGAGGACATTGGAGAGTTATTGTGTCTTTGCAAGATGTCCTTTATTGATATGCAACAAAGCAGAGCCTAGAGGGACAAAAGCACTACTGTAACAAGGCTACACAAATACATCAGAACTCCATGTCAGATTTCCCCCTGACAAACGTGACAGCCCAGGTTTTATTCCATGTTTCATGCTCCCTCTCAAGGTTGACTCAGCTTTCCACCCTTCCAAGTCTGGTAAAATGAGTAGCTCGTTTGTTGGGGGTAAAAGTGTAGATGGTTGGGAAAGGTAAAGTGTAGATGGTATTGTGCCCTTCTGCAAACTAGCAGAAGGGCACAATACTAACCTGGAGATAGGCCAGCAAAAAAAGTTTGGCTGGCACAATAGCCACTGTAAAGTATGTTTGGACCACTCTCGGAGTCATGGAGGATGGTGCACGTCTGAGTGCTGGCCTCTCTGACTCCAAGAGCAGTCCAAACATG
>JAJKFI010000390.1:12010-33380 GCA_029204185.1 Lerista edwardsae
CCACGTCTGAGTGCTGGCCTCTCTGACTCCAAGAGCAGTCCAAACATACTTTACGGTGTCCCTTGTACTGGCCAGACCTTGCTTTATTTACCTCATATTTACCTCAGAATTTTACCTCAGAATGCCAGATATAAGGGAGTGGCGTTTGGACCACTCTCAGAGTCAGGGGGATGGTGCACAACTGTGCTCTGGCCTCTCTGACTCCACGAGCGGTCCAAACATGCTTTACCGTGCCCCTTGTGCCAGTCAAACTTTGCTGGCCTAACTGTGCCGGCCTAACTCCAGGTTAGGATTGCACTGTTAGTTATTCTTAGGGACCCCTGTGGAAGCATCCGCAGGCCTCCCCACACCCAGCCTCCCCAGGCCTTAGAACACCTGCTGGACATGACCAGAGCACATGTTGGAGGGGACGGGGACAGCCCTGGAATGGTGCACCTTCTGGCTATGCCGCCGCCATGTGCCCAGCTCTATAAGGTATTCTACTTTGGAATACCCTCCCCTTCGAATTGAGAACTGTCCCCTCTTTGTTAACATTTCGGCGGGGGCTGAAGACCTTTTTATTTCAAAAAGCTTTTAACTGTTGACAGGCTGGCTGGCTGGCTGGTTATATTTTTATATTTTATGATCCACAGGGCTTGTTTTTAAATTTTGTTGTTTTGTTTTTAATTTTTGTTTTATTGTATTATTTTAATATTGTTTTTAAATTGTTTTTATGTTAAGTTTTATATTTTACTGTACTGTTGTAATGCCGCCTTGAGTGCCTTCGGGCAAAAAGGCGGGGTACAAATTCAATAAATAATAAATAATAAGGGCTCTCAGGCAAAAGCCAGCCCCATTCTGACAGACATTGGAGTGCCAGGAAGCAGCTGCCATGTTTTCCCGGGGGTGGAGGAGGTGGAGAGCGAGGGGACAAGTGTCTGCACATGTGTGCCTGAGAGATAATGGGAAGGGGCTGTTGTGAGACCAACGCTCTTGCCTGGCTCACGTCTGTCTGCACTGACTATGAAAATGCGTCTCACACTTTTTCTGAAAGCTTAAGAACGTAAGAACATCAGAGGAGCCCCGCTGGGTCAGGCCAAAGGCCCACCTAGTCCAGCTTCCTGTATCTCACAGAGGCCCACCAGGTGCCCCAGGGAGGCACGAGACAACAAGATGCTTGCATCCTGTTGCCACTCTCTTGCACCCGGTACTCTGAAGTAAAAGCTTCCCTCAGGAAAGCTTCGCTCAGGAAAGAAAAACAACCATAACTTGCAGCACTTGGGATTCCCTCCCCCCCCCCCCCAAAAAAAAATTCTGCATTAGCCTCTTGAGACATGTAAAAAAGAAAAAAAAAGGTAACAACAAACTGTTAATGATGCAGAGGACAGCACTAATGGGGCTGGAGGCATTCCCCTGGGAATGACCCACAGTCTTTATCATCTCCTGAAATCCACACAGCCACGGCAAGCCAGAGAGAAGGATCCAGCCGGCATGTGGTCTGTTTTCTAAAACTGAGAAATAGGAGCCAATGGAACTAGCCAGGTACAGTAGTTTCAAATCTTCCCTTTAAATGCATTAAAAGAATTGGGCGCAGGAACCCCTCTCAAGCTGATTGGTGAACCAGGGCTTAGAGGTAGAACTTAGTTTTTCAATATACAAGGACATTTTTTTTAATTATTTTTATTAATTTTTAAGAAAAGATGGGATAGGGTTACAGAAAACAAAGGAATGGGTTAAACAAAGGTAAACACATTAGGTAAGTACCTTGCAATGTATCATAATATCTTAAAAATATCATCAATCCAATTAAAAATATCATTTCTAAGGTTATCTATTTCATACTCAATATATCCAAAATATTCTTTACTTATAAATTATAAAATATCTTAATATCCAACGTTGAACTATTTAATCATCGATACTAATCTTTTATTACTTTACAATTCAACATTGCATATCTATCCAATCATAAAACATTTTCCAGTATTGTTTAATCATATTGATCTTGCCCTCTTTTAACCTTTCTGTTAAAATATACAAGGACATTCTTCTTCTTGTTGTTGTTCAGCCGCTAAGTCGTGTCCGACTCTTCGTGACCCCATGGACCACAGCATGCCAGCCCTCCCTGTCCTCCACTAGCTTCCGGAGTTTGCCCAATTTCATGTTCATCCCTTCCGTGACACTGTCTAACCACCTCATCCTCTGCCGCCCCCTTCTCCTTTTGCCTTCCATCTTTCCCAGCATGAGGGTCTTTTCTAAAGAGTCCTCTCTTCTCATGAGGCGGCCAAAGCATTTGAGCTTCAGCTTACCTCTAGCTAAAGGATCCCAGGTTACGAAGGATGGATGGAGCTCACCTGAGCCCCTTGAGAGCTGCTGGTGGTCCTAGCCTACAAGAAGTAGTTATCCGAATCAGCACCAAGCAGCTTCTCCTCCAGCACCAGGAGCCCGCACTGCCAGCACCAGGATGCTCAGAGGCAGATTCCCAAGCAGTAACAGAGAGCATAAATCTGTCGTGTCAATGTCGTCTGTCTGTGCGTAGACACATAGAACATTCCACTTCCAGAGAATGTCAGGGCACATTCCTAACCCACTTTCCAGCACTCGCATGGGAGTGCCAGTGGGGCAGGGCCTGCATCCTGCAGGGGAGTAGCAGTCACAGGCTCCTCCTCCAGGTCAGGGAATGTTTGTCCCCTCACTTCAAAGCTGCATTACCCTTACCCCAGTGCTGGGAAGTGCGTTTAGGGATTGTGCCCTCCTCACGGTCTTCCTCTGTCGCATTCTCTCTGCAGGGAGAGGCCCAGCAAGGGGGCTGAGAACCAAACCTTCGTCATGGAGTTCATCCTGATGGGACTCTCCAATAATCGGAAGATCCAGGTGTTCCTCTTTGTGGTACTTCTTGTTACCTTCATCTTTGTCAGTGTGGGAAACCTACTGATTATTATTCTGGTGCGGGTGAGCTCTTCCCTTCACACCCCAATGTATTACTTCCTTACTCACCTGTCATACATAGACATCATTTCCGTTACCAGCAGCATGCCCCAGATGCTGGCGCACCTCCTCTCTGGCCACGAAGCCATCCCGTTCCCCCGGTGTGCGGTCCAGATGTACGCCATTACGTGCCTCGGCTGCACCGAATGCCTTCTGCTGGGCGCCATGGCCTACGACCGCTACCTGGCCGTCTGCAGTCCGCTGGCATATGCCGCGGCCATGGACCGGTGGCGCCAACTGCAGCTCATCTTGTTTTCATGGGCAGGGGGGATTCTCTTGGGTGCGATCAACGTGACCTGCACCATTTGCCTCCCATTCTGCGGGACCAACCGCATCAACCACTTCTTCTGCGAGCAGCCAGTGGTGTTCAAGCACACATGCGCCGACGCCCGTTTTACGCAGCCCATCATTTTTGCGGTGTCCGCCCTCATCCTTGTGGGTCCCGTTTCTGTTATCCTGGCTTCTTATGGGCTGATTCTTTACTCTGTGTTACAAATGAAGTCAGCGGCTGGACGGCAGAAGGCCTTCTCCACATGCGCATCTCACCTGACGGTGGTCACCTTGTTCTACGGCACCCTCATCTCCATGTACATGAGGCCGGGGGCAGATGCAGCTTCTGATGATGACAAGCAAACTGCTGTGTTTTATATGATAATCATCCCCTTTCTCAACCCTGTCATTTACACCTTGCGGAACAAAGATATCCACAGGGCAGTGAGAAAAGTGTTGCAGAGATGGAGCTTGGAACAAAATTCTTTTGTGCCAGGAGGCTTGGGACAAAAATAGTCATGTCAATGTCTTGATTAACTGGTCCAGATGTTTGGATAACAAATTACCATGCAGGCCACTTCCCCAAGAATAGCCATTTCTTATCATTTCAAGGGTCTTATAATTTTAAGATTTAACTTTCTTATAATCACAATGCAAGTGTAAAATTGGCTACTGTTTGTGAGAGATCTGGAATGGATCGTTCCATAGACGTGTACTGGTAAATCTCCATTTCTTTCCCACCATCCCAGTCCCCAGCGTGGTGCAGATCTCCTAAACCAGAGAACAATTGACCAATTTTATTATTTCCATGTTCAGCCCACTGAAATCAATCAAGATTAGCTATTTTCATTACAGAGTCAAATTGCAGGTTGTCCAGTGTTAGGAATGCGATGCCAGAAAACCAAGGGTGTTGGATTTGAGTATGGAAATGATCACGGCTGAGGCATAAAATTGACCCTGTCAGTGGCATATGAAGGGAGCAGTCTTGAAAAAGAAGAATGACAGAACTTCAAAGCCGCTGGGTGCACTAGTGAATCAAGCTAACTTGGCATTCTGGGCCCTTTAATTTTTGGCACGCAGACCCTGCCAAAATTATTTTCAGTACTAGTCCTGACATGGAATGAATAATAATAATGGTTAGAGAAGCACAGTTAATGTTTTAGTGAACAGTGTACATGCGTGTATGCGCGCACACACGCATGTACTATCTTTCTATATTTTTGTATATAACTAATAATAATAATAATAATAATAATAATAATAATAATAATAATAATAATACATGTATTTATATACCGCCTTTCTTAAGTTCACTAGATTTCTCTAGTGACTGAAACTCAAGGCGGTTTACATGGGCAGACTTTTATTCATAAACCCGAAGGTTTTTACAATTTACAGACATGTTCTATCTTTCAAGAACTACACACATACAGATCTTTCTTTCTGGATTTAGCCCACTTTCTTTAGCCACCCGTCTGTCTTCTGCTGGCTGATGCTTCCCTGCTGCCACCAGAGAAGCAGCTGTCTTCAGCACACTCTTCCTCCCACGAGGCAGCTGAAACTCAGCTTTAATCAGCCGCAGTTTGCAAGGTCTGCCGCTCACGGAGACTTCCGGCAGTCCCGAGCTCACGACCTTGAGATCTTCAGCTGTTCTTCAGGCAAACGGAGGCATTAACCCTCTCGGCTAAATCTTCTGCCCTAAGGGCGCAATCCTAACCTGGAGTTAGGCTGGCACAGTTAGGCCAGCAAAGTTTGACCAGCACAGCAGCCATCGTAAAGCACGTTTGGACCACTCGCGGAGTCAGGGAGGATGGCGCACATTTGTGTGCTGGCCTCTCTGACTTCAAGAGTGATCCAAACATACTTTGGTGGGCTAAGGTGCCAGCCTAACTCCAGGTTAGGATTGCGCCTTCATTGCCTTCATTTGAAAATCACTGGAAAACTCTTTGGCTACATGGGTACAAGTGGTGGGGGAAAGGATTGGATTGTGAGCGTCATTGCTGTAGATTAAATATGAAGGTTCAGTAAAGAATTACAGATGGCAGAAATTGTCTTAAGGGTAGAGGCTTTGACCATGGTGTTTTGTAAAGGAGGATGGGATTACCTCTGCTTTTCGTGTTTTCAGGAGGAGCATTGGATTTTGTTGGGTGGTGGATTGTGACCTGAGTGTTGGGAAAATTGGAACAGACAAAAGAAAATATTTTTTTACCCAGCATGTAATTAAACTGTGGAACTCCTTGCCGCAGGATATGGTGATGGCATCTGGCCTGGATGCCTTTAAAAGGGGATTGAACAGATTTCTAGAGGGAACGTCCACCACAGGTTACAAGCTATGATGGGTATGTGCAGTCTCTTGGTTTTACGCTATTTCAGAATGCCAGGTGCAAGGGAGTGGCAACAGGATGCAAGCATCTTGTTGTCTCATATGTTCCCTGAGGCATCTGGTGGGCCACTGTGAGATACAGGAAGCTGGACGATGGGCCATTGGCCTGATCCAGCTGGGCTCTTTTTACGTTCAATGCCTGTATTCGGCTGCAAAATGCCAGTGCACTGCCTCTCTGCCACCACCCCAGGCTGTAAATATTGTTAATGGAGTCATCACAATCACAACTAGATTTGCTGAGCAATTAAACATTTATATTCCAAGAGAACTGTTGCTACCAGTTTAATAAGCGCACCCAACTTCAGAAGGTGATGCAGGTAGGCTCTTGCAGAGTCAACAGCTACAACCATGTACAGCGGGCAGAAAAAGAGCCCAGCGTAACAGCATGGCAGTGATCCAGGCAGCGATCGCTGACGTGCGAAGAGGCATTATCCACACACGTGTCTTTGCTTTCATCAGTGACTTGGTGAAAGACAGGGCACTTCCCCATCAGCAATTAGTAGCCACTTACCAGCTCAAAAAATAAATTAAAAAAATGAACAGTAGCTGGGAGTTGCTTCCAAGCAGTTGTGAGCTCGTTTAAAAATCATATCCAGGCCAATCCCAGCCAATCAGGGTGCAGAGATAATTTAAACACCATATCCAGTCCCAACCAATCAGGGTGCAGAGCAGCCAATCTGCATTCCTTCAAACTAGTCATGGCTGATGGGAGTCGTTGCTTCCACCAGAAGTGGGAACTCAGTGTGGCTGCAGCTGATGCGTCCACATTGTCCAGCAGGCCAGGCCACTGCCATATATCCAGACTGCCGTCATTTGCAAAACACATTCCTGGACACATCCACGGTCAGGTCTCTTGGGACCCTAGTTTCTCATGTCTTCCTCCCAGGAACCTCCAATTCCGTAGCCAGGAACTCACTTGTACAGGCCCAGAGAAGGGCTATGGTAGAAGCACATGTAGGCATCACAGAGCAGGCGGCGGGCATAGGTGGGCAGCGATTTGGGGTCCAGGCCCTGGAGCTCCCTGGGGGACATTTCCAAATAATCGGCCACCTCTGCACAGGGGGTGACACGAGGGATGTTGAAGCCGTTCATGCCCCCTGCAAAACAAGGGAGTAAACAAAGGCGTCAAGCGTGGGTGGCAGGGGAGGAAAGCAACTTGAAAATGGGGGGGGGGGTAATGTTGACGCGCAAACAGTGAATTGTTGCCTGTCGTTGCAACGTTCCAACTTGGCCACTAGGGGTCGCACTTCCTGTGCACCACAGGAAGAGGCTATGACTATCTTTTAAACAGACGGTATGTGATTCCTTACCCTCCCGGTCAGCCATGCTGTCAAAGAAGAGCCACTGGTGAACATCAGGGCCATGGCGGGCGAAGGCAACGTAGTGGCTGGTCTCGATGCACAGGACGGCAAAGAGCTGCATGATCTGGCGGGGGATGATGCTCGGCAGGGTCCCCAAGCGGGAGAGCTCCTCAGGTAGATGTAGCGGGCGGGACTGATGGCAGCGGCGGGCACGGTGTTTGTGAACCTGCAGGAGAAGAAGGAGGCAGCTGAAACGATGTGCAGAAATAATGTATGCACGGGAGGGATAGAGTCGATAGAGGGATGTTCTTTTCCCTCTCTCAAAACACCAGAACCAGGGGGCATCCGCTGAAACTGAGAGTTGGGAGAGTTAATAAAAGGATGTACTTTTTTACCCAGCGGGTAGTTAATCTGTGGAACTCTTTGCCACAGGAGGTGGTGATGGCATCTGGCCTAGATGCCTTTAAGAGGGGATTGGACGGATTTCTGGAAGAAAAGTCCATCGTGGGCTATAGGCCATGATGGATTGTGCAACCTCCTTACATTGGTGGTGGGCTACTTCAGAGTACCGGGTGCAAGGGAGTGGCAACAGGATGCAAGCGTCTTGTGTCTCGTGCCTCCCTGGGGCACCTGGTGGGCCTCTGTGAGCTACAGGAAGCTGGACTAGATGGGCCTTTGGCCTGATCCAGCTGGGCTCTTCTTATGTTCTTAATGTGGGCAGCCCCTCCAGGCCTCTCCTGCCCCAAGACATTGGCTTCAAAGGGTCTTCCACAGAACAATAAGGCAGACTGAAAAGATATACAGTCATGCCTCTTTATCCACTGATTTGACTCACCACTGATATCAGGGTTCACCTTTAAATGCCTTGTAACAAGGGAAAAAAGGGGCCAAAATCCCATTTTTTTAAGATTGTGAACATTTTTAGATCGTGAGCCCTTTTGGGACAGGGAGCCATTTAACTTTATTTATTTATTTATTTTTGCCTGTAAACCGCTTTGTGAACTTTTTGTTGAAAAGTGGTATATAAATACTGTTTGATTGCCTGCCTACCTACATTCCATTAGATTCCACTCTTCGCCCCATCTAGTGGCTGAATATGGTATAGCATCTATACCAATGCATTCTAGGGTGACAATGGAGGAGCCAGAAACCTGGAAGTGGACCTTTAAAGCTATGTTTACATTGATTTTGGTATGCACTGATTTTGTTACCTCCTTAATAATGTAACCTCCTTACATTAGTAGTAGGCTACTTCAGAGTACCGGGTGCAAGGGAGTGGCAACAAGATGCAAGCGTCTTGTTGTCTCGTGCCTCCCTGGGGCACCTGGTGGGCCGCTGTGAGATACAGGAAGCTGGACTAGATGGGCCTTTGGCCTGATCCAGCGGGGCTCTTCTGATGTTCTTATGTTATCCACTGGGAGGGGGGCAACAGAACCCCCCCACCCCCCGTGGGTAACAACCTGGACCGGTTTTAATTGGATGTGGTGCCCCCCCCCCATCGTCCCCAAAGTACCTGCTGGCTGCAAATCCTGCAGAACTGCTTGATGTGCTGAGCTCCGAAGCTGGGGTCCCCGTAGCAATCTGGGCACTCGGTGACGGCCAGCCCTTGGCAAATGCAACACTCCCTGGGGGCTGCAATGAAGGGGTCAGAGATGCTCGGGTTGGTCAAAGAAGAAGAGAGATCTGAGGTGGAGCACGTGCAATTTTGACCTGGCAAAACTGACCGACAGGTGCCTGCCTTGAATTCAGTGCGAACGCCCATTTGAACCCGGGACCCCTGAGAATCAGCCCCTGCTCCACAACGGCATCCCTCCACAAAGGGGGGACATGATTGAGACATACAAAATTATGCACGGAAGGGACAGAGTCGATAGAGGGATGTTCTTTTCCCTCTCTCAAAACACCAGAACCAGGGGGCATCCGCTAAAACTGAGGGTTGGGAGAGTTAAAACAGATAAAAGGAAGTACTTTTTTACCCAGCGGGTGGTTAGTGTATGGAACTCTTTGCCACAGGAGGTGGTGATGGCATCTGGTCTGGATGCCTTTAAGAGGGGTTTGGACGGATTTCTGGAGGAAAGGTCCATCGTGGGCTATAGGCCATGATGGATTGTGCAACCTCCTTACATTGGTGGTGGGCTACTTCAGAGTACCGGGTGCAAGGGAGTGGCAGCAGGATGCAAGCATCTTGTGGTCTCATGCCTCCCTGGGGCACCTGGTGGGCCGCTGTGAGATACAGGAAGCTGGACTAGATGGGCCCTTGGCCTGATCCAGCTGGGCTCTTCTGATGTTCTTATGGCATCGCCCTCTCCTCCCACCTCCTCCCTTACTGTCTTCTAGGAGGTCGGTAAGGTCCAGTTCCAAGCTGGGCTGGATGGTGCGGAAGGCCTTGAAGTTCTTTCCGTTCCGGGGCATCTGCAGGATGAGGCAGGAAGGGGCCTGTCAGGGAGGGAACAGGCACAAGGAGCGGGCGAGAAGAGAGAACAAACGCGAAGTTATCGGCAGAGCAGCTCCATCCCTTGGCGAGCCTTGGAACACGCCAGGGCTCGGAACGCAGCCCGGGAAGCCGAGAGCGGCCAAGGTCCGTCCCGCCACCCTCTGGCTTCCGGGCCTCACCTCCGTGAACTTGAGGTCGCCCGTGACCAGCGACCCCTCCAGCAGCTCCTGGACGGTCGGCACCACCTGGGTGGGATGGCCCTCCGTGAAGATCTGGTAGAAGATGCAGCCATGGGGGTCCTTCCCGGCCGAGCTTAGTGGGAAGGGGAGAGAAGAGGAGGGTGAACAGGGAAGATGCTAGCATGGCTCTAGGGAAGATGGCGAGGGGTTCCGGGAAGGAAGGGAACGAACCATGTGAATAAAGGGGGATGTTATAGCCACTTGGCATCACCTAAATATGCAGTGGTGGTATCTAAAGCGGGAGGAACCGGTACGCTGGGCGGGACTTACGTGTGATTGGCTGCCCGTCGGTTCGGTTCCGCCACCTGCCCGCCCACCATGCGGGCTGTCCTGGCCTTGGAGGGGGCGCCTGCACGCCGGGGGGGATGGGTGGGGGGCGCGCCGGGTGCCTGGGTGAGCAGCGGTGGGGCACGCCAACCAGGGGCAGCCCACGTGGCGGGCGGGCAGGCGGCAGAACGGAACGGACGGGCTGCCAATCAACCGTACATCCCACCCAGCGTTCCGGTTCCTCCCGCTTTAGATACCACCACTGTATATATGGGGCTATTTCAACCCCACCCCTTCCTTCCCCTGCACATATGGTTCCCCTTCTCTCCGCTCCCTACTTTCTCTGTAGTATAATTACACAGAGCCGAAAGATACACAGGGCAGAGAGCCACCCAGCTGGGTTTCCCTGATCAGATATATTTGTTTTGCTAACACTTAGGATCCAACAGCTCTTCCAATTTCAACAAAACCAACTTTCTAGTCTAACTAGAAATGTTCTTCTTTCCCGACATGCCAGGGACAGTTTGTGTACGGGGCAGGAGAGAGGTACGGTTTGATAGTACCGCCCTCCTCTATATGTTGCTAATTCAGGCATCTCCTGGTAGCCACAAGGGATATGTTCCTCCACCCCACCCCTCTACGGATCCCAGAAACTGCAGGTAGCAGCACCCAGCACCCATAGCCTAGCTTTATGGTTCACACTTGCACTACGGATTTTGTATCTTGTTTGCACAGGAGGCGATAAGCAGAATGCCCACTGACAGACAAGCAGTCAGGAAGCCTGCACGCTAGACAACTCAGGGAACGTGAACAGGAAGGATACCAGATTTGCAGTTTCAGGGGCAGGAGGCACCTGTACTATGTTAAAAGTGGTTTGTGCAATGCATGTGGATGGCCAGTTTGGCTGGAAACCAGTAGTGTCATCCAGCAACGAGCTGCCGGAACGCTAGGCGGGACTTACCGCTTGATTGACAGGCTGTCCGTGACGTGTCGCCGCCTGCCCGCCCACCGCGCGGACTCCCTCCGGTTGGCGCGCCCCCTCCGCCGCTTGCCCAGGCACCCGGCGTGCCCCCCAGGCAAGCGGGCACCCCCTCCGAAGCCAGGGGTGCCCGCGCGGTGGGCGGGCAGGTGGCAACACGTCACGGGCGGGCAGCCAATCAGGCGGTAAGTCCCGCCTAGCGTTCCGGCAGCTCGTTGCCGGATGACACCGCTGCTGGAAACCCTCCCCACTACTGCGCCATTGAGCTGGAAAGCCCCAGTGTGCCAGGAGGTGAGAGCATGTTAGCTCACAAAGCACAAATGTGCAAAGGGGTTCCTGGGCAAGCATCTTCCAAGCTGGCTTACAGAGTTTTAGCTTCTGTTTTCCATTTTGCAATTTCTCTCAATACCCTTTGAGATTTTTTTTTCCAGTATGCTTTGAGATGGATGCTACCTGAAGTATTTTGGAAGTTTCCAGGATAGCAACATTTGCTCGATTGACAGGACCATTTTGAAATAAACAGTGAGGAAAGTTGAGAGAACCTGGTGGGGACAGCGGACTAGAGAAAGGGGCCCGTTATCTCCCTGCCACTGCAGAAAGGGGAGACTCACCGAATCTGGAACAGAGGCTCCATTTTCAGGACTCGGAACAGGAGGGTGAGAAACTCTTCTGGATCTGTGAGCAAAATGTGGCAATTATATGGTGTATGGAAGGAGCCCCCTGCCCCACCCTCACCGATTCCACTCATCCAAACATTCCAGCACCCTCTTTTTCATCCACAAGCACCCAGCACAAAAAGGGATGGAAACTACTTAAAAGGGCAGGAGGTTTAGTCGAGGGCAGGAGGTGTAGTCGAGAGGGTTAAAGCCTCCATTTGCCCGAAGATAAGATCCGAAGGTCGCCAGTTCGACCACACCGGAAGCTTCCGTGAGCGGCAGACCTTGAGAATTGCGACTGATAAGAGCTGAGCTGCCTCCAGCTGCCTGTGAGAGAGGAGTTGTGCTGGGCCAGCTGTTTCTTTGGTGGGAGCAGAGAAGCCGTCTATCAGCCAGCAGGAAGGCAAGCGGGCGGCCAGAAAGAAAGACTAAACCACGAAGGTTCCATCTGTATGTTGTTGTAGTTCTACAACAGTTGTTCTACATTGTAGAAGACAGTTGTAGAAGACAACAGTTGTAGAAGACAGAACTTCTTTGTAATTTGTAAAAAAACCCTTGGGGGTTTAGAGAAATAAAGCCTGCCCATGTAAAACCGCCTTGAATTAAAGCCAGAGGAGCAATCTAATGGCCAAAGAAAGGCAGTATATAAATATTATTATTATTATTACTTCAGAACCAAAGCAAAACTATTCCTTACTCCTCCCTGTACAGTCATCTCACCCCACACAGACATAGTCATGCAGAGCAGTTCCTGGACACAGTACAGCCACCCCACTGCCACGGGGCGCCCGGCCACGCCTCCTGAAGGAGGTGTGATCTGAGCACAAGGGAGGGCCAAAAACGCACAGGGTGTTCCCGTGTTGCTGTGCCTCGCTACAGCGGACGGCCATCGTGCTTGCCCCCCCCACACGCACCCTCCCTCTCCCTCTGGAATCACAAACCTTTTTCTTCACTGGTGAAGCCCGAGGAATGCCCAGCTGTTTCCAGAACTTTCCGCAAGGCCATGATCTTGGTGGCACAGACGTACCCATTCCTGTCCCCACCAAGACAGGTAAGAATGGTTGTTACCAGGCTGCCTTCAGAAGACAGAGTGGTCGTTCCAAAGACGACAGCCACAAAAATGCACAAGCGACGTGTCACAAACAATGCTGACTTGCTAGAAAGTCACTGGAGATTCCACACAACTAGTAAGATTTTAATGGAATACAGGCTGTGAGAAGAATCCTTTAAGAATCCCCTTTAAGAGGGGATTTAAGAGGGAATCCCCTTTAAGAGGGGATTGGACGGATTTCTGGAGGAAAGGTCCATCGTGGATTGTGCAACCTCCTTACAAAGGTGGTGGGCTACTGGTAGCGGGTGCAAGGGAGTGGCAACAGGATGCAAGCATCTTGTTGTCTCATGCCTCCCTGGGGCACCTGGTGGGCCACTGTGAGATACAGGAAGCTGGACTAGATGGGCCTTTGGCCTGATCCAGCAGAGCTCTTCTTATGTTCTGAATCTGCATTTAATAGCTGGAAGAGGAAGATAATTCATTACTGTACAGGTTTTGCCCATTCCTGGCCCAGCACATATTATGCACAGTCTAAACAGCATGTCCAGGACCACTCACATGACTAATCTAAGAAAGAGAAAGGCACAGCAGGAGGCTGCAATTCTCATGGGTGGGTGGGTGGGTGGGTGAGCTCTCTCACTTGCGCAATGGGTTGACAATCTCCATCCTCAACAAGTCCCGTGTCTCGGTGTAGGATTCCCCGTCGTTCTTATCCGCTGGGCGAAGCAGCATCGAATCCAGCACGGATGTGAAAGTGAACATGCTGGAAAACAAAAAACAGCTTGGCAGGATGCCTAGATCTTATTTCCTTCCCCCCTCCCAAAAGGAGGAAGGAGTAATTACATGGAAGTTGTGGGGTAGACTTTCAGGCAAGTTGCTCATTCTGCTCCTTCCTTGGAAATCTCCCAATTGGCCTAAGAAAGGCACCATCAGCCAGGACCGTCTTCTTGCTAAGAGCGCAACCCTAACCTGGAGTTAGGAAGGCACAGTTAGGCCAGAAAAGTTTGGCCAGCACAAGGGACACCGTAAAGTAAGTTTGGACCACTTTTGGAGTCAAAAAGGCCAGCACACAGACATGCGCCATCCTCCCTGACTCCAAGAGTGGTCCAAACACGCTTTACGGTGGCCCTTGTGCCAGCCAAACTTTGCTGGCCTAACTGTGCCGGCCTAACTCCAGGCTGGGATTATGCCCTGAGACTCCAGCTTCCAGAGCAAACAGGAAAACTAGAGTGTTGCAGGCAAACCATGTTAAATATTCAAAAAGGACTTTTCCTACTATGGGCAGAGGGCTGGACTAGGATGATCTTGTGGGTCCCTTCCAACTCCAGGTTTCTCATCACCGTTTTGCAAATGTTTCCCAGGTCAGTCAAGTCTCAGCTTGGCTGGCCCAAGGCTCTCAGCCACGATGCCACTGAGACCCTCAAACGCAACCTCACCAGAACAGGGTGGCATCCAAGTAGCAGGAGTTGCAGTGCCCCTGGATCCCCTTCTTCCATCCCGAGAGGTGCTCCATGCCCTGCTTGCCCAAGGGCAATGGTGGGGTATCTTCCTCCACTCTGGCACTGGCGTACACGTGGAAGTCTGCAGGTGGGCACAGGGGAGAGAATGAGAATGATGAGCAAGGAAGGCGATGGTACCTTAGGAGGAGCAATGTAATGGGTGCTCCTCGGGCTCAAACTTCGTCATTGCCCCACCTCTTGCCATTTGCCTACATTCAGACTAGAACTAGCCTGCAGCTGCATTTCACGCCGAGTGCCACCGTTTATGAAGTGCCACTCCCTTATGAAGAAAGACTGCAGCGTTTGGGGCTCTTCAGCCTAGAAAAAAGGCGCCTGAGGGGGACATACAAAATTATGCACGGAAGGGATAGAGCCGATAAAGGGATGTTCTTTTCCCTCTCCCAAAACACCAGAACCAGGGGGCATCCGCTCAAACTGAGGGTTGGGAGAGTTAAAACAGATAAAGGGAAGTACTTTTTTTACCCAGCGGGTAGTTAATCTGTGGAACTCTCTGCCACAGGAGGTGGTGATGGCATCTGGTCTTGATGCCTTTAAGAGGGGATTGGACCGATTTCTGGAGGAAAGGTCCATCGCGGGCTATATAATAGGCCATGATGGATTGTGCAACCTCCTTACAAAGGTGGTGGGCTACTTCAGAGTACTGGGTGCAAAGGAGTGGCAACATCTTGTTGTCTCATGCCTCCCTGGGGCACCTGGTGGGCCGCTGTGAGATACAGGAAGCTGGACTAGATAGGCCTTTGGCCTGATCCAGCAGGGCTCTTCTTATGTTCTTATGTTTCAAGAAGGACGTAGAGCTCTGGTGTATTTATTTATTTGAAGAATTTATACCCCGCCTTTCCCATGCCGGAGCAAATGCCCAAGGTGGCTTACATGAGCAGGCTAGTCTAAACCACCATATTGTCAATGGTTTTTTTTTTTTTTTTTTACAAATATACAATATTCTTGTGATCTGCCAATCCTCAGTCCCAGATGTAGCCTTCCCAGTGTGGTTCTCTGCTTTGGCTGCCTGCCATCAAGCCTCAGCAGGCAATCGTTTTCAATGTCTTTCTATTCTTCTCACTGCACACACTGATCTTCTCTATGGTCTCCTCTATAGCCTTTGCCTCATGTGATGTCACTTCCAGGAAAATCTTCCGGGTTCTGTGGCTCTGTTTATAGGGCACGTTTGAGAGCACAGTCCTAACCTGGAGTTAGGCCAGCACGGTAAGGCCAGCGCAAGGGACACCCGTCAAGTTTGTTTGGACCACTCTCGGAGTCAAGAGGCCAGCACACAGATATGCACCACCCTTCCTGACTCCGAGAGCAGTTTACGGCGGACATAAGAACATAAGAAGAGCCCTGCTGGATCAGGCCAAAGGCCCATCTAGTCCAGCTTCCTGTATCTCACAGTGGCCCACCAGGTGCCCCAGGGAGGCACGAGACAACAAGATGCTTGCATCCTGTTGCCACTCCCTTGCACCCGGTACTCTGAAGTAGCCCACCACCTTTGTAAGCAGGTTGCACCATCCATCATTGCCTATAGCCCACGATGGACCTTTCCTCCAGAAATCCGTCCAATCCCCTCTTAAAGGCATCAAGACCAGATGCCATCACCACCTCCTGTGGCAGAGAGTTCCACAGATGGGTAAAAAAAGTACTTCCTTTTATCTGTTTTAACTCTCCCAACCCTCAGTTTTAGCGGATGCCCCCTGGTTCTGGTGCTTTGAGAGAGGGAAAAGAACATCCCTTTATCGACTCTACCTCTTCCATGCATTATTTTGTATGTCTCCATCATGTCCCCCCCTCAGGCGCCTTTTTTCTAGGCTGAATAGCCCCAGACGCTGCAGTCTTTCTTCATAAGGGAGGCGCCCTTTTCAGTGGCCTAACTCTAGGTTAGGATTGCGCTCTATGTCTTGAACAACACCACAATGCCTTGGAACCGTACCAAGTGCCTAGAACAAAACGGAGGCATCTCCTCCATTTTGCTCTAGCCATCCAGAATGTCTTTACCGGGGAGGGGAGAGAGGCTGCCTGCACAGTGCACTGAGGCTCCATGCAAACCCGTGTGCTACAATTCCCTTCTGGCTACACTACTGTGCTACACGCTGTACTACACGCTGTGCTACACGCTGTACTACACTACTGTACTACACGCAGTCGTCGACTCTGAGACCGTCCTTTCCCACCCCCTTTCTGCCATACCCAGGGAATTGCACCGCGAAACGGGATTCTCCGGGTTCTGCAGGGAGCCAAAGCGCGAATCGGGCCGACAGTGCCGCAACCTCACGAACAGAGCTTTATTGGGCTGGCAGTGGAAATAGCGGGTGCCTCGGTACTGCCCATCTGTGCAGCCGGAAGACAGCGGCTCCTCCTGAAAACACACAAAGCAAATCCCATCCTCATGTTACCTTTACAAAACACCACTCAACTCCTCTACCCTTAAGACGATTTGCGCAATCTGCAGTTATTTCCCCAACATTCATATTTAACCTACAGCAATGACTCTCACAGGGATCCTCCAGGAAGTCAAGCCTGATTGCTCCCTGGAAGGACAAATCCTGAAGCTGAAGCTCAAATGCTTTGGCCACCTCATGAGAAGAGAGGACTCTTGAGAAAAGACCCTCCTGCTGGGAAAGATGGAAGGCAAAAGGAGGAGGGGGCGGCAGAGGATGAGATGGTTAGATAGTGTCACCAAAGCAATGAGCATGAAATTGAGTGAACTCCGGAAGCTAGTGGAGGACAGGGAGGCCTGGCGTGCTGTGGTCCATGGGGTCGCAAAGAGTTGGACACGACTTAGCGACTGAACAACAACAACAAATGACTCTCACAATCCAATCCTTTCCCCCCACTACTTGTACCCATGTAGCCAAAGTGTTTTTCAGTGATTTTCCAAGGATGGCAAAGAGTCACTTTAATTATCTCAGGGCGCAATCCTAACCTGGAGTTAGGCTGGCACAAGGGACATCATAAAGTGCGTTTGGACCACTCTCGGAATCAGGGAGGAAGTTACATGACTGTGTGCTGCCCTCTCTGAGTCCGAGAGTGGTCCAAACATATTTCACGGTGTTCCTTGTGCCAGCCACACTTTGGTAACCTAATTGTGCCAGCCTAACTCCGGGTTAGGATTGCACTCTCAAGTTGTCCACCCAAGTTTTCAAGTCACATTTTCCATCTTAGCACTGAAGATTCCCCAAGGCATTCACAGGTGTCTCTGCCTCGCTCAATGACTCCATCATTGTATGTGTGAATAGGTTATAGCAGACCTAACATCACGGGTGGGAGTGCCACACTGCTTCCAAAACACAATGCTCTTCAGTGGAGCTGGTTCACCCACCCAGCTGCCACTCGTCAAGTACGTGAGAAATTGAGTAGGATCACCAACTCTGACTGAAGCCATTCCTGGAGATCTCCACCCCCATGACATTAAACCAGGAAGCCTTGTTGAAATCACCAAAATTGCTCTCGGTGATAACAATCAAATATCTAATGTAAATCCCGGGAGATGCCAATCCAACCTTGGGAGACATGGCAACTCTACACATGGGTAATTCCGCAAACCAACCCATGATGAAAGCGGTCCACATATTCAGCCGGCTGCTGTGGGCATATGTACATGTGGAGAATTGGGGTAGAAGACATGGAGCAATGGGCAATGATTAAGAGATTCATATGCGCATGCAAAGCAGGCCCTGTGCTTCCCTCCCTCATGCTCACCAGCTCGAGTCCAGCAATGGTCTCGTCCACATCAGGAAGCTCCCCGATCCAGCGGATCACCCCATACATTGGTGGATCATTCACTTCCACCATGGAGTTAATCTCCAGAAGATAGTGGCAAGGCTGCTCCTCTTCCTTCTCTTCTTCTTCTTCTTCTTCCTCCTCCTCCTCATCGTTGTCCTCTTCCTCCTCCTCCTCCTCCTCCTCGTCTTCATTCCTGTTCCCCTTGGAATGTCTCTCTTTTTTCTTCTTGTGGTGCTCTATTATATCTATGGAGGCAAGCAAACCTTGGGGCTCCTTTGGGGAACACTCTTCCAGTCTGGGTGGGTACCTGATGGACGAGGGGGGTGGGCAGTCCTCAAAGAAGGCTGAGCTAGGAGGGGAGGACTTGTCAGGCAAGGCCTTTGGATTTACATCTACCTGCTCTTTAGAGAAAAACAATAATACATTAGACATTCTAACAACACTGATGTTTCAGTGTACAATGTAATTTCACTTTATGATGGTTTGCCATGTGAGGAATCATGATGGACTCTCTGTAGTTAAACAATGCTTATTCTATCAAAGAGTAACGCCTTTACTCTATGGTAAGTTATCCACTTTATGATGGGATTATGATTATTGCCTACCAGGATCTCTTGGGCAATAGATAAGCAATGAGAATGCAAGAGTTCCGTAGCATCTCAGCCAACAGCAGTGGATATAGCAGTGAATATAAATGCAAGGAGATATAATTTTAATTTGTGTTTTATGATTCCAACATTGTGTAAAGTGATAACCATAGCTCCAAAAGAATACACCTTTTATACAGGGAAACAGCTTAGTTCTGTGGTAGACACTTCAAAACACAGTGGGCCACTGGATTAATGCTACACTATTTTCACAATACAATGATGTCTCTGGAGTGGATTACCATAATAAAGCAGGGTGATTACCACCCTATTACCAGCAGAGTCGCATCTACATCGCAATTCATCTTCCCAATCAGAGTCGGATCAGGCTTCTCAGCTTTTGTTTTATTTGTTAAAAACAAAATAGCAATTTTCTAGACCTTAATGGCTGCAAAAGGTATCAGAGGCCAAGGAGGGTGGGGTGGTATTTCCAGGGATGCAGAGTCGAATCCCTCTCTTCAACTAGGTAAAAGGTAAAGGTTTCCCCGGGGGACGTGGTGGCACAGCAAGATAATCTGCTGTTGCTGGGCTTTCGACCGCAAGGTTGGGAGTTCAAGACTGCGTGACGGAGTGAGCTCCCATTGCCTGTGCCAGCTCCTGCCAACCTAGCAGTTCGAAAGCACCTAAAATGCAAGTAGATAAATAGGGAGTACTTTGGTGGGAAGATAACGGCGTTCCATGCGTAGAGTCATGCTGGCCACATGATTGGACAAAAACACCAGCTCTACAGGCTTAGAAACGGAGATGAGCACTGCCCCCTACAGTCGGTCACGACTAGACCATTCGGTCGTGGGGAAACCTTTACCTTTAAAGGTTTCCCCACAGCCGAACACTCTAGTCGTGACTGACTGTAGGCGGTGCTCATCTCCGTTTCTAAGCTGAAGAGCCGGCGTTCGAGGACAAGTTTCCGTGGTCGTGTGGCCGGTGCGACTATGCACCGTGGTGCACGGAACGCTGTTACCTTCCCACCAAAATGGTACCTCTTTAGCTACTTGCATTTTTTACGTGCTTTCAAACTGCTAGGTTGGCAGGAGCTGGGACAAGCAATGGGAGCTCACTGCATCACGCAGTGTCAACAAACTCAGCTCAGCGGTTTAACGCGAGCACCAACATGTCCTTCTGCAACTAGCAGAAGCTTAATTCTGCAAAAATACAGGCATGCCCCGTTATCTGCTGAGGTTCTGTTCTAGACCCCACCGTGGATACCTGAAACCATGGATACTGGGGACGCCTTTTTAAAGATGGGGGAACACCTGTGGTTTTACTGAAACAAGGTTAAAAAAGATCTTTTTAATAGGTGTCCCAGCATCCATGGTATCCGTGGATAACTGAAACCATGGATACCAAAGCAGTGCACACTGGGGCACGTCCAGTAGTGTCATCCGGCATCGAGCTGCCGGAACGCTAGGCGGGACTTACCGCTTGATTGACAGGCTGTCCGTGACATGTCGCCGCCTTGCCCGCCCCCCGCGCGGGCTCCCTCCGGTTGGTGCGCCCCTCCGCTGCTTGCCCAGGCATCCGACGCGCCCCTCAGGCAAGCGGGCACCCCCTCCAAAGCCAGGGGTGCCCGCACGGCGGGCGGGCAGGCAAGCAGCGACACGTCATGGACGGGCAGCCAATCAGGTAGTAAGTCCCGCCTAGCAATCCGGCAGCTCGTTGCTGGATGACACCGCTGGGCACGTCAGTAACTAGTAGACGGAATTTAGTTTAATTGAATTTTTGAATGCCACTTCTGTTGATAAAAGTGTCCATCAGCAGATCCCTTGAAAGCATGCGTATTATTTTCATCAGCACAAAACCACGAAGCAGCATGTTATATGACCAGAAGGAATAATACTGTCAACATTCATTGATTGTTTTAATTTTGAACAAATCACCATGATGTGAAAAATATATATATATATCCTCTTAATTCTCAGAGTCTTATAGACGTCCGTAAATGGGGACAACGCAGCCAGACTCCTAAGGTCATCAGTTTCCAAGGAATTTACCTTTGTGTACTTTAGAGATTGGCAGGAGAATCCCGTACTCTGGAGATGGGAGATGACAGAGAACATGGTCCTTGAAGGAACCATCCCACGATCCAACTGGTTTGTCCTGGGATGAGATATTAAAATGTCCACACAGGCAAGCACAGAGAGAGGGAATACAGTGTTTAACATTTCAAGGTTATAAAACGGCAGAGCAGAGGGGAGTTTCACACTAGACTGTGTATATTCTAGGAGCTGAGTATGTCCTACTTACTACTTTCCTGAAAATGCAGCAATAAGTTGGGTTATTTCCCAGTAATTTTCCGAGAGCAACAAGAATCGGAAAGCAAAATTTACAATCTTGATAGAAGCAAAATGGTTGTATACCCCTCCCCTTTTCCAGCATCCCATTTCCCCATATTTTCAATATGGATGCCTTAGGTGTTTCGTGGCCCACCTGGAATTGGCTCGTGACCCACCGGTGGGTCCCGACCCACAGTTTGGAAACCACTGGGCCAGAAGACTAGGATTTTGACCCTCTTACCAGGTGTATCCCTACAAACACTCCAGCCTCCAGCTTTTTGGGTAAGTAGTCACAGAACACCACAACTCCCGTAGGGGTGCTGTCTTCCATCTTGAAGAAAACCCGGTCCCCGAGCTCCAGCCCCGGGGACGACAAGGGGTCACCTGAGGCCAGCTGGATCCTTGTGCACTCGCGGACGCTGGCTCTGGAGGGCGCTGGGGGGCTGCGCGCGGCCAAGTCATCCGGCTCAATCCGGTTAGCGGGCACAAACACGCCGCAGTTCTCCCGGCAGGAGAAGAACTTCTGGCCTTTGAAGGAGCCGTCGGTGAAACCCTTCCCAGCTGCTGAGCCCTGCAACAGAGGAGAACGGAAAGACTCAGGGCGGCCCTATTTTGCTGCCTGCTGATATAATAATAATAATAATAATAATAATAATAATAATAATA
>JAJKFI010000390.1:43201-68592 GCA_029204185.1 Lerista edwardsae
ATAGATAGATAGATAGATAGATAGATAGATAGATAGATAGATAGATAGATAGATAGATAGATAGATAGAAATTTATTTGTCATTGTACTCAAGGTATGAGAACAATAAAATGAGGTGCTCTTCACATCATACAACTGGACAACACCAAATAACATATACAAATAACAATTAAAACAACACTAAAAAAATATGGATATAGGTACCATACAACCATGAGGTATACATTTGTTAAGACCACCAAATTCAAAACTCTGCATTTAGCCTGATCACCGCACTTGGGTAAAAACTATATTTAAATCTACTTGTCCTAGCTTTCAACACTCTAGGGTTTCAACTCTAACCCTAACCCTAACCCTAAGTCAGTTGAAACCGAATTACTCTGTAGCAAGAACTGATTTCCCTGTTGCAGGTTATGGAACTCTGAGCGCAATCCTAACTTGGAGTCAGGCCAGAAAAGTTTGGCCGGCGCAAAGGCCGCCGTAAAGTGTGTTTGGACCACTCTCAGAGTCAGGGAGGATGGCGCATGTGTGTGCGCTGGCCTCTCTGACTCCAAGAGTGGTCCAAACATACTTTACGGTGTCCCTTGTGCTGGCCAAACTTTGCTGGCCTAACTGTGCTGTGTTAGGATTGTGCTCACAGTCTACAAAAATGTAATGAAAACTTTGCTGGTGAGACACCAGGGCTCACTGATAAAGGCTGCAGTCCTAGCCACACTGACTAGTGAGCAAGCAAGGGGAGCACATCACTTCTGGATGGATGGGTTTAGGATTGCATTGCCACAATGGCTACAATGGTGATGGTCACCGATGAGTCCTTGTAACTTTGGTTAGCGTGAATGAGCCTCTTCCAAGAGCTTTCCCTGGCAGGGGGATGAACATAAGAACATAAGAAGAGCCCTGCTGGATCAGGCCAAAGGCCCATCTAGTCCAGCTTCCTGTATCTCACAGCGGCCCACCAGGTGCCCCAGGGAGGCATGAGGCAACAAGATGCTTGCATCCTGTTGCCACGCCCTTGCACCTGGCACTCTGAAGTAGCCCACCACCTTTGTAAGGAGGTTGCACAATCCATCATTGCCTATAGCCCACGATGGACCTTTCCTCCAGGATGGGTAGTCCAAAGCTTGGCAAATTGACATTAATGTTCCTTAGTGCGCAGGGGTGTTTTCTTTAGCGTCCTGGCATTCCCTCTGCCCAGTATCTGGAATGGGATGTTGATCAGAGTGCTAGTGGAAAGGGCAAACGAAATGCTCCTCTAGATTCTAGAATGACAGCAGAACTGGATGTGTGGAATGGGGAACTGTGACCTTGCATGTATTTCTGCTCTTGGGGAATCTGATGCAGGAACTTCAGGTTTGCAGTCTGCAACATGAGTACAGACATGTTTCAGTATTCCCTGGGGTTCTGTTCCAAACCCACCCATGGATACCTGAAACCATGGATACTGGGGATGCCATTTTAAAGGTAGGGAACAGTGGTTTTGCGGCAACAAGGTAAAAAAAAAAGATTTGTTTAATGTTCCCCTATCGTTTAAATAGGTGTCCCAGTATCCATGGTATCTATGGATAACTGAAACCACAGATGCCGAATCAGTGGATACTGAGGCATGCCTGTTTTTGCTAAGGGTATGTGCTGATTGCGTGGTTATTTGTAAAGGCAAGAGAGACGCTATCAAAACTTGCTCATTCAAAGGAAACCGGCAGGGCAATTCTCAGCTCCAGTTCAGCCACTGCCGTAGTTATACCAGCTTCACGGTACTCTCTGTGAGTGCAATCCTAACCTGGAGTTAGGCCGGCACACTTAGGCCAGTAAAGTTTGGCCGGCACAAGGGACACCATGAAGCGTGTTTGGACCACTCTCGGAGTCAGGGAGGATGGCACACATCTCTGTGTTGGCCTCCCTGACTCCAAGAATGGTCCAAGCAGACATTATTACGGTGTCCCTTGGCCTAACTCCAGATTAGGATAGCGCCTTGTGTCTGATACTAGTCCAATGGAAAGTGGGTGGAGCAAAGGAGAGCTTAGTCGCTCCAGAGAGGTGCAGCCACCACCTCCAGCATGGATCAGTCATGCCAACAATGTTCCCATGTGGGCAGGGCATGGAGTCAATCCGTTTACGGCAACCAAGAGGTGCACTCATGACACGCGCACACTCCAGGTGACTGGAAGATCTTGCCCTATGGCCCCGAAAGAAAGGCAGACTGTCCAAAGGTAACGACACCTGGACGGTGATCCAAGGAGACCTCGGGAGGTTCAGGTAGAGAGAGTTTGGTGCCCAGACAAAAACCTCGTGCAAACAGGCCAAGTCGAGTAGGCCAGTTCTACTCTCCAGAACAAAAGAAAACAAAAGGCTCTTCAGCCGAACAGGAACATCCTAGCTAACCTAAACAAAAATGACTCTGACTTGCAATGGCCAAAAGGTGTTTTTCCGGCTCAGGGACTCTCCCAACGGTCAAGTGCTTGCCTCAAGGGTTGGTGCAAAACACTAGCCTGGCCAAGGGTTGGTGAAAAGCACACACCATGGAAGGCTGGTTCTCCTGCGCAGGGCTGTAGCTGGTGAAATTGTAGCCTGGTGCAGAGGGCAAAATGTTGCTCCAGAGGTGACATCACAACAGGAAGTGACATCAAAGTTGTATTTTTGTTTTCTCAGGGTTTTGTTTTGTTTTTGGCCATAACTTTTAATAGAGTACATATATCACACCTTGGTTTGTTTCGTTGCATTTTTCCTCCCCCCTTCAGATTCTGCTGAAATGCTCTTTATCCCAGCTCTATAACTGCTGCTGCAAGCTGCTCCTTCCACCGCTGCTACTGCAAGGCGAGCGGCGCTCCTTCCCGTCCCGCTTCGGGGCTCCGACCGTCCTCTGTGGGAAACAGGATGCGGGGCTGCCCATCGACCTCTGCTCCAATCGCTGCTCAATGCGCTCCTGTGCCTTTAAGAGCCTGGCGCGGGTGCGCCGAACGCTCCCTAATCAGCGGCCAAGCGGGGGCGGGTCTCCCCGGGCTACCTTCCAATGGGCTCCAGGTAGACTGGTCCATCAGGAAGGATGCGGGGGTGGAAAACGTCTCGTCTTTCTTCCAGGGGGAAAAAAGCCATAGAATACAGCCGTCCCCCCCTTTTTTCGTCTTCTTCAATTTATTGACTCGTAGTGTTGTGGTGGGCGGGGCTTAATGTGACACATGGGGGCATGGTTTGGGTTCCTGAACCAGCCAATCGGGAGGAAGGAGGTAAGTGGGAGGGGGTAGTTGGAGGAGAGGGAAAAGTTTGTTTGGGAAAAGTTTCGTCTCCAACTTTTTTCTCCAATAGTGAAAAGAGACAAAGTGGAAGGCAAGAGACAGACAGAGGCTGAGTTAGTTAGGGGGGCGAGCCAGGGAGAATCTTTTCCTGCCTGCCATTAATCTTGGAACCAAGTGGCTAATAATTTGAATTTTTTTCCCCTGGAGGGGGCGGCGGGGAGGTCACCGTCTTAGACTGCAACGCTCCATCCGCCGCTCTCTACCCAGCCACCCCAAAAATGGGGGCAGCAAACTGTGAAGACGAAGACTTAGAATTCAAGCTGATCTTTGGGGAGGAAGAGAAAGAGCCCCCCACTATGGGGGTGCCCTTGGAAGGTGAGCTGGGGGGGGAGTGTCGCAAAGGGGCGCGCGGCTGCTTTGCTTTGAAATGGAGACTGCTTTGCAGAACAGCATGAAAAATCCAGACCTTTTTTTGCATATTTTTTTTTTTTACGAAGCGCGCGTGTCTGATGGAGCGAGAGAGTTTCTTCCTTTTTAGGATGAGGGGGAGGGAGGTGCCGCGGACGCTTCCAGCCTCCCGCGGCGCTTGTCTGTATGTCTGCCGGAGCATTGAGGCATCGGAAGCCGTCCCGCGTCGCACGGCCTCATGACAACGCTTGATCGCGCTGGCTTGCCATGCTTTTTCGGATGGGTGTTGCGTTTCTTTCCAGGAACGTAGGTGTGCTTGGCGAGCACCGAAGGAACCTGGCAGGGCCGTTTGTGAGCGAGGCTCGTGCATGCGTGCCCGAAGCTTGCGAGCTTCCCGATCGCACAGAGTTCTGCGTGCAAGGCATTGCCTAGCCCCTGCGGACCCACAATTGGCCATCTTTTAATTAAGTAACGCATTAATGATCACAAAGCTGATGCATCTCAGTGCTTGAGAATCGGAAAGAGGAGCCGCCAAAATTCAAATTATAATTTGGCAATGGATACCGCAGCTGATTTAAAGTGAGGGAGGGTCTTGCAAATTTTTATGAAGGAGTGGGACCTGCTCTGCAAAGCGGTCCTAAGTTTGACTGAGCTCACTTTGGTATGTGAATTGTTTGCGTATTTAGGAAGAACACACATCTCCAGCTCAGGGAAGGAGGCAGTTGCAACCGCCCTCCCAATCCTCTGCTCCCAAGCTGGAAAGTATGCAGCTTTGTAATGACTACGGTGGGCTGTAGATAGGGGGCATCTGATGGGCACAGATGATGCAACATATAAGAGTTTCAAACGTGGACGCAAAAGAGTTTCAAGCTTTTGCAGAACCTTTTGTCTGTTTAAAATCCAAGCTTCTGCCAATTTCAAACTACATCGCAGTCTATGCACAGGAGAGATTAAGGATGCGATCCTCACCTGGAGTTAGGCTGGCACAGTTAGGCCAGCAAAATTTGGCCGGCACAAGGGACGCCGTAAAGCTTGTTTGGACCACTCTCGGAGTCAGGGAGGATGTCACACCTCTGTGTGCTGGCCCAGAGGCGTTTCTACAGGGATGGCTAAGCTCTAAGTGTCGCAAGAAGCCTTACCCTGTCATGTAAATCCCTCCTCTCCCTTGCTGCTGTAGCCAGTAAGCAACGCCAAGATGTTGCTATTCCCTGAGAGGATTGGCTAAAACGGTGCAGGAGAGGAGTGATTTCCACTGCAAGGTGAGGCTTCTTGCAAAACGTAGAGCTTTGCCATCCCTGTAGAAACGCCACTGTGCTGGCCTCTCTGAGAGTGGTCCAAACATATTTTACGGTGTCCCTTGCGCCAGCCAAACTGGGCCGGCCAAACTGGGCCGGCCTAACTCCTGGTTAGGATTGCACCCTAAAAGTCATTTCAATTTAATGGTTAGATATTTGGATAAAGCCTAAAGGATCTGAACACTTGCAGCTCAGTCCTAACTAACTGTCCAGTGTCAATGCAGTTGTGCCAGTGGAAATGGGGGGGGGGGAGCATAGCAGAAGCCTCCTCCAAGTATGGGGATTTTCGTGCATGCTGGGGCTGCATTCTGTCTGTTTAGAGCTGGAAAGTGGGCTAGGGTTGGGCTGTTAACTGCTGCAGTGACCAGATGTTACAACCCATGGTACGTTCATAGGGACTAGCACCAAAATTTCAAATACTAACTAGGAAAGAGGAAAATAAAATGAATTTCCAAAGCTGTTCTTTTGCATCTGAAGCTTGTTCTGGTTGTTACCCTACCTTTTTCTCTTTCTTTCCGTCTCCAAGATATGAACTTTTTCTTTCTCCTCCTCCTATTTCCAAGGAGTGGAATGAAAAATATTCAGAAGAACTTAGAAAAGGAGTAGCCATGTTAGTCTGTTGTAGCAGATGTAAGGGGAGAGAGAGAGAGAGAAAGTTTTGCTGAAGTTTTTAATGGCTAGCAAATGTGTCGGAACTGGGATGTGAGCAATTTGTGGGCCAGGGCCCAGTCCGTCAGATGCATGGTCATGTCAAAAGAGCCGGGTAACACTCCAAATATCACGTTTGGAAAAGCCAGCCTTTGAATTCTCCAAAATGGAAAAAATGTGGATTGCGTGACATGGATTTCCACACATGCATATTTGAAAAATTAGAAAGGGAGCCGGGAGGGGGAGAACAACCTTTTCCCCCCCGTCCCAGTTTGTTGGTGTGGATGTGTGTCTGTGTTTTGATCTGTGTTTTGATCCCTATAGCTGATCTCAGGATCTGCTATAGGGACACTCTTGCCTTTGGGTTTAGGGGTTCAGCTGAAAGCCAGCTTGTGGCCCTGATATGTATCTATATATATCCCCACACCCTGGCTGAGGGCACTGCTGTCAGGAAGTTGGCAGCTCTGCACACGCAGCCCCAGAGGCGGAGGTAGGAAACTGGGTTTTTTTTCCCAACGAGAAAGGTCAAAGCGTCTCTGGGCAGGCGGCGTCTGGTTCAAATGAGATCCAGATGGGGGCTGCGAGGGCCTCGGGATCCCACAGAATGCGGCCCCTCCAGACTGGCTGCTGTCCAGGCGGGGGGGGGGGAGACCTGGGGAGGGGGGGGAGCCGCATGACGGCAGGCGGGGAGGTGGTGCACCTCATGCCTGCCTCCCGCATACGGTTTCAACTAGCTCCCTGCAGCAGCGCAATTTTCCCTTTCGTCTTTTGGCCGCTGCCCTGTTTCCTCAGCAACGGGGGTCCCTGCCAGTGGAGCCTGGGGCTTTGGGGAATGGCCCTTTAATTGGGTTCAGATGGCGGCCCCTCCCTGACAGTCTTTCCCCCCCTCCCCTTTCTCCACCAAAGCCTGGGTTTGTTTCTGGCCCACAAAACTGGGTGGAGGCCCCAGCGAGGATTTGGCCAAGTCCAGGGGAAGTTTTGCCGAGTCCCCTTTTCCCCCCTGCCAAAACCTCGCAGAAGAATTTGTCTCAAAGGTGAGAGGAAGGCACGGCCTTCCCCCCCGCCCCTCGCCCGGCAGAGGGCAAAGAGGGAGCCTGAGGACAGCGTAAACTGCGGAGGCCAGGAAGTGGTCATGCAGGGAGCTGTGCTTGCTCAGGCTAAAAGACTAGTATCCTGTTTCCAGCAGTGGTCAGCCTCATAATGCCTTCGGGAGGCCCTTAGGCAGGGCTTTCAAACAACAGCCTCCCCCATTGCTTGTGCTCAGCGTTCATTTTTTCTGAGATACACTGCCCCTGACTGTGGAGGTTCCTCGTAGCTAGAATTGCATTGCTGGGATGGATTATTCTAGTTTCTTCCAGAAGGCCCGACTGTCAACTTCTCCTCCCAGACAAGGTCAGGCTGGGGCCCAACATGAGGACAAGCTGGGGCTGTAAATCTCAGGTTTCATGGTGCCACAACAAAAAACTGCCCACCTCTAGCTATGGCGAGTTTATAACCGTGACAATATTAGGGGTGAGAACCGCAAGTTTGTGATGTTGGTTTCCAACCGTTTTATGCCGCGCTCCTACGAGAAGCTGAGGGCACTGTAGCAACTTTTCTCTGTGTTCAGCCCTCACAACTGCCCTACCCAGCAGGTTAATTTCATGGTTGCGCAGAGATTTGAACGTGGGTCTCCACAGATATGCTGAGCACTGCACAATGCTGCCTTTTGGTTATTGGAGGCAGAGCTGGGAGGGAGACATCTCTGTGCTCAGATTTTGGCGTCCCTGGTTTAAGAGATGGGTAGTCCTATCCAGTAGTGTGGCAACAGTGTGTGACAGCGTGGTCAGTATTGCCCCAAAGCACCATGTAAGCACATTGTTTTTTGGTGGTTGTTTTTTCGCCATAGCGGTTACAGGGCTGAGATGTGCCTTCCAACAGCATTATTAGGCTGACCACTGCTGGCAATAGGATACTAGCCTTTGAGCAAGCAGCAATGCATGACACTCAGCATTTGGAATTCTGAGACACACTGCCCTGACTGCAGAAGTTCCGTGTGGCTAGCATCACGTTGCTGGTAGGGATTAGTCTAGTTTCTGCTAGGGTCCGGTTCTCACCTCTGGCCCAAACTCGATCAATGGCCTTCAGCAAGCGACAATCTCAAGCTTCCTCTCTGGAAAATGGGGATAAGATTACTGGCCTGGATGTCGTTTCTTGGTAACCCTGAGAACAAGCCAGTCCATGAAAGTTCAAAAAAGTAAATATTAAACAGTACTGTTTTGGGCAGGGGTGTGATTAAGGTTTGCATCACCGAATGTGCGAGGTCACTGTGTCACTTTCCTGATGGACCTCCTTCCATTCAAGACCATGCAAATTACAATATCGTATGTGCAACCTAAATGCCGTGGCATCACTATGGTTTATTTATTTAAATATGTATCAATAAAGGTTGCCCAGCAAATCAATAACCACCACCACCAACAAAAAAAAAAAAAACAATGGCCAACTTGAGGACACTCACACAACTAAGGGCGCAATCCTCACCTGGAGTTAGGCCGGCACAGTTAGGCCAGCAAAGTTTGGCCAGCACAAGCGACGCCGTAAAGTATGTTAGGACCACTCTCTGAGTCCGAGAGGCCAGCACACAGACGTGTGCCATCCTCCCTGATTCAGAGAGTGGTCCAAATGCACTTTATGGTGGCCCTTGTGCCAGCCAAACTTTGCTGGCCTAACTGTGCCGGCCTAACTCCAGGTGAGGATTGCGCTCTGAATAAGCGTTCTGATACATGGAAATGAGGCTGACTCATACTAACACCGTATTGGTTCCCTGCTGTGTCATAGCAACACCTCATTGGCTCTCGGAACAATCGGTCTCATTGGTCAGTTTTGCGTTAAGAAAATCCACTTTTTGTTACATAAGGCAATTGTGTTTTCTGTTTCTGTTTGTTTTTGTATACAACCTTTGATAGAATACAGATATTGCAACGTGGTATGTTTCATTGCATTCTGCTGAAAATTCCGCATTGAATGATATATAGCATGGTGGTATTATTTGAAAATGCCAAGATTTTACAGTTTTAGGCAGCAGTGGAGTCAAACACACCCTGCACGCATCACTGGGTACTGGCCGCACCCCCTAGTGACACAACTGGTTTGGGGACTGTTATGGAAATCGCAGAAGATTACCCCAAGGAGGTAGGGAATGGTATCAGCAGAGGCCCCTTGTCCATATCAGCCAGGGATTACAGGGTTAACCCCAGAGCCTTTGCCCGCAGCTGGTTCACAGCTGCAGCCAATTGGGGATAACAAGAACCGTGGGGATAAAAGTAGCCCCTGGGAAATAAAAGGCAAGTGTAGGAGCAAGTAGGTAAGTTTGGAAAGTGATCATCTGACAGACAGATACAGGATCCTTGAGGTTGTTAGAACTGTGATTGTGGTTGCAACTAAGATTGCTGTAGGCAATTATTGTGTGGCTGCCATGCTCCTGGAGCCACAGAGTGGAGGTGGCTGAGTAGGCAAGCTGATTGCCTTTGCTTGGTGCTAGAGTTTTGTGGTGCCTTGGTTGGGCCTAGGGTGTTTTGAATGGGTGCTTGATGGTAAAAAAGAGAAGCTGATTAGTCTGTGGACATAAGGCTGGAGAAAGGGAATTTGGCAGAACAGGGACGCCATCCGATTCTTTCCTGACCCGCTACTCTGCCCTCTTCCACCCTGCTTTTCAGATTGGCCAATTTCCCCCTCGCGTTTTCCTGCCACGATGAGGGTGGGGGATGTTGCTGTCTGCTTGTGTCGGCCGGCAACTGTGTGCCACCAACTGTGTGTGCTCCAGGGGGAGCTGGCTGGGAACGGAGTGGCGAACGGCCCAGGCTGGGTGGCCGAACGAGCTGTGAGGGAGGTGGGTGCCGGCGAACCACCCCCTGCTGAGCAAGCAATGGTGCCAAGCGGGTAGAGAGACTTTAAATTAGAAGCAGGTGTGTCTCGGTGCCGGGGGTGGCCTCAGAGGGAGAGAAGAACAAATCCCAAGTTTATCTCTCTCTCTCTCTAGAAATGCTGTTCCCAAAGCTTTGTTTTTTCTAGGAAAAGAAATCTCTTGTTTGCTCCTGCATTTTTCTCTTAACCAACTGCTTACAGATGGAGCTCAGATTCCTGGCCTTGTCTCCCTGGCTGTAGGGAAACATCCTGGGGTGCAAAAATGGATCCTTGTGGTTGTTGTTGTTGTTTTCCCCCCACATGCACTGGAAAGCCTGTCCGCTTTCCTCTCTGCCCTTCCACCAGAGCCTCTGCGCGGTGCTCGTTGGCCCACTCTGGGTCTCCTCTCACCCCACTCTCCCTGACAAGTGTGTTTTCAGCAGTGAGGACATGCCACAACAAGGCTTGGAGGGAGCAGAAGATCGCTGTGCATGCAAAAAGAAAAAAATGCAAAAGCTCAGCAAGCCGGAAGTTTGGGGGGCGGGCAGCGTTATGCGACCCACCAGAATCAGGTCGCGACCCCCAAGTGGGCTGCGATCCACACGTTGAGCGATGCTGGCTCAGGGCGCAATCCTAACCTGGAGTTCGGCCGGCACAGTTAGGCCAGCAATGGGCAGCAGTGCTTTCCCTAACCCCCAAAGAGCAGGTTGTTGAAGCCTTGGCGCTCATGGCCGAATCGGCCTTGCCGGGTTGGCAACCCACCAAAAATGGGATTTGTCACTTTGAGTGGGTGGGCCACAGTTCCACAGTTTGGGAACCACTGATGTTTTATCAGCCGAAGGCGGGAACAGGACTTGATCCTAGATGCATGATCAGTGACTTGTGGCATTCAGCACTGCAGAGTTTCATGGTGCATGTGGAAAACACCCCCCCCCCCAGACATGTCATATAGCGGGTACGCGGGGGTACACGAGTACCCGTTCCTAGGATTAGGACTGGCCCCACCCATTCGCCCGCTCACTTGTTGACTCTGTCAGCGCTCCGCTCCGCCCCCTGCAATGTTTGAATTGCCTGCACATTTGAGTTGCCTGCACGTTCTCAGAGGCAGGCAGGTAGGCAGTGGAGTGAGGCAGACCGACGGCAGCAGCAGCATGAGCAGGTAGGCTGCCTGGGGCTCCCTCCCAAGGAGATGCGGCGGTTCCTGGGGGGGGGGGAATCGGTAGCCCGTGCAAAGACCCCGGAGAAGGCCCGGGACTACCAAGGAGGTGCGGCGGTTCCTGGGGGCGGTTCCTGGGTTCTGGCTATGACCTCACTTCCGGTGGGTGGGCCCCGACACAAGTGCCAATCAAAAGTGAGTACCTGTTGCTAAATCATTTAGATGCCATTACTGCTCCCCACCTTTCTTAGGTGAATTTCAGCTGCATTTTGAGATCCGTGAACCGTTATAGGCAATGATGGAGCCTCCATGTTCAAGAAGAGTCTTCCTTGGGTTACCAGAGGCGAGGGATGGCTCCCTTATGGATGGGCGATGGTTGGCAAATGCTGGGCGAAGGGATTCCGAACAGGCCCCGGCTGCTCTTGACTCCGGTTTTTGTCTTATCTCCTTTGCAGATCTGGACACGGAGAGCCTTCCTGTCTATTGTTCGCTGACCCTGGGGGACCCCCCTCCGTACGCCTCCCCACTGGGCATCCCGTGTCCGCTGCACCTCGGCGGGAGTCGGGCTGGGATGCACTCCCCCCCTCCCCGCCCGGCCGACCTGGACGGGGACACCTTCGAGAGCCAGCCGGCGCGGCGTGTCCGCCTGAGCGGGTCCCGGGTCCTCGAGTGCCCCAGCATCCAGATCACCACCATCTCGCCAGGCCGCCGGGCGGAGGAGGACGACTGGGACTCCTCGCCACGCGACTACCTCCTCCTGGAGGCGTTTGGGGGCTACCGCGAGGCAGCCCCCGCGTCCGGCTTCTTCACGCCGAGTCCCGCCAGCAGTGGCAGCGTGTCCCCCTGGAGCTTTTTTTCCGACGACGACGCGCCCGCCGGGGACGACGTGGAGCATGAACTGAACGAGGCGGCGGCCCGCTTTGCCCTCAGCTCCCCACTGGGCTCTCCCCGGGGCTCCCCCAAGCCCTGGTCGCCGGCCGATGACACGTGGCCAGTGTACGGCGCCAGTTATTCCCCGAGTCGAGGGGCCGAGGACGGGTGGATGCTTCTCGGCCCACGGCCGGCCTCCCCCTGTGGCAAGCGGCGCTACTCCAGCTCCGAGACCCACTCCTCCGCCTCCCCATGCTTGTCCCGCCGGGGCAGCCTTGGCGAGGAGGCCCCCGGGGAGTCGGCCGAGACCAGCGGTGACCTCGCCCCCTTCACCTGCTCGGGGTCCCGGCCTGCAGAGAGCATCCCTCAGAAAGCCCGGAAGACCTCGACGGAGCAGACGGTGGCCTTGACCCGGAAGGAGGAAGGGAGCTGCAATGGAGACGAGGGGGGCGGCCCAGCGGGGGGCTTCGGGCTGGGCGTGGCTCGCAAAGAAGGGATGGACTACCTGGCGGTGCCTCCCCCCCTGGCCTGGTCCAAGGCCCGCGTGGGAGGCCACAGCCCCGTGTTCAGGTAACCGCAGATCCCAACTTCTCCTCGAGAGGCGAGAAATACTTGCTCCTGTTTTCCCTGCAGGTGTCATAATTTGGGTCAGAACCAAGGTTTGCTTTAGTGAAATACTCTGAGGGCACAATCCTCACCTGGAGTTCGGCCGGCACAGTTAGGCCAGCGAAGTTTGGCTGGCGCAGGGGCCCCCCGTAAAGCGCGTTTGGACCAATCTTGGAGTCAGGGAGGATGGCGCACATCTGTGCGCTGGCCTCTGACCCCAGGAGTGGTCCAGACATATTTTACTGTGTCCTCGTGTCGGCCAGACTTTTCTGGCCGAACTGTGTTGGTCTAACCCCAGGTGAGGATTGAGTCCTGAGAGAGGTAAGCCAAATACTTTTGCATTGGGCCTGAGTGAGGCATGATGGGAATATCCGTGTTCTGCTGTTCATATCCTGACTGTAGCACAAAAGCAGGAAGTGCTTGTCGCACACAAAAAGTGGGATGTTCTTCTGTATTGCAGAGGCCCACAGAGGAGGCTGTGGGTCTCCCAGACCCACTCAGACATCAGTGTGACCAGTGATGTCATGCAGGGGGTACGCAAGTACCAGTTTCTAGGATTACAGCTGGCCCCGCCCATTCGCCCGCCCACTCGTCAACTCCGCCCTCTGCAACGTTTGAATTTCCTGCATGTTTGAGTTGCCTGCATGTTCTCAGAGCCAGGCAGGCAGGCAGGCAGCGAGCGGAGCCTTTCCTTTCCTTGCCACTGAAAAATGAGTTGCTCTGGGGTTTTAACATGATGCCAGGCCTCCTTCACATGTTCTGGGGGTGCTGTGGAATACTGTTGCAACTGTTGGGTCAGTTCAAAATCATCTGAGGCCTCAAAAAGGGCTTTTTTCATGTCACTTCCTGCCACGACATCACTTCTGGCTTATGACGTCACTTCCGGTGGGCGGGTCCCGACACGTGCCAATCAAAAGTGAGTACCTGTTCTTAAATCATTGAGATGACACCACTGAGTGTGACCCCCAGGTAAGCACTGCAGCCATTGGGGCGCCATGGAGCCACGATCTCAGCCGTTCCATCGGGACTCCTCTGCGGCCCCAGGCTGTCCCAGTATCCGTGTTCCTAATGTCCGAGTAGGACTTCGGAAACTGCTGCTCTATATCTTGCACTGTTCTCGTGAGATTTCACACCATGTGAGGCCCCTGCAAGCTGGGAAGAACTGGCCGTGCGACACCCTTTGGAGTGTGGGGGGCACCCTGGCCCTGGTTGAGTTTGGGAACCACTGGGCGAAGGGGCTTGCCTGGAATGTGCTAGAGGTAGTCTCTCTTGGTCAGCACCCAGCCACCTCTGGCCTGAGCCTTGTGGCATTTAATTGGTTTCCTGGCTCCCAGCCCATGAGTTGGCCCATGGAACCCTCCTTGCCTGCCTTCCAGTTTCCACCCTCTTTGTATCGGCAAGCCCTTGGGCCCAAACGCACCGGCTTCACCCTTCTCCAGCCATGCGCCTTGGACCACGTCCTCCCACTCTCCAACGCAGCCATGCCTGATACTGCCAGCTCAGCTGTCCGCTCCTTGGTTGGGCTGCCAAAGGTTCTGTTGTATAAAGTAAACTTGTCAGGCCATCCCAGGCAGAAGGGCTGGTGTCTCCAGTTACATATCCCAGACCCCTGCTCTGCGTGCATGCCGGGGGTGGAGAGTGGGGGGAAGAGCTGGCATAAACACGGCGCGTCTCGTTCCCTGTTAAGGTAAGCAACTGCATCAGAAATATTTCCCCTGCGCTGAAGATCAGCCTCATGACCTGTGAATTATGGGCAGCGTAGTGCCCCCCTATCCCATCCATAATTCAAAATGCATAAGTCGCTCACACATCCCAGTTTTTTTCCTCCCTTCAAATTACAATTTGGTTTATTTGACCAGCAGAGGCGGAGCGTGGGTGTAGCCCGGGGTGGCGCGAGCCATGGGCGGCGGGGGCGACAGGGCGCCATTGCGTGGAGTAAACCGCGTGCTAACTCACGCTGTTTGGCCCGGCCTCCCGCCCTGGTGTCGGTTTCGCTCCTAAATGGAGCTATTCCGGGTGCAGGGAGGCATGGCATGATGACGCAAAGGGGCGGGGCAACGTGCAGGGGGCGTGGTTTCGTTGCCCTGCCATGGGCGCACTCGGCGCTCGGTTCGTCTCTGTTGACCAGTCCTCCTAATACATTCAGTCCGCAATCCTAACCTAGAGTTAGGCTGGCACAGTTAGGCCTGCAAAGTTTGGCCGGTGCAAGGGCCACTGTAAAGTAGGTTTGGACCACTCTTGGAGTCAGAGAGGACAGAACACAGACGTGCGCCATCCTCCCTGACTCTGAGAGTGGTCCAAACGCGCTTGACAGTGGCCCTTGTGCCAGCCAAACATTGGTGGCCTAACTGTGCCAGCCTAACTCCAGGATAGGATTGCACCCTTGATGACTCTGCCCTGAAATAAAGTTCTAAATCGTGCTTGAAGGGTAAGGATAGCAATTAGGATGAACGGCAAGAGCTGGGCTGCTGAATCCAATGATGACGGGGTTGGCGCACAGCTGGCAAAAATCCTTGAGGACTACCAACTTAGAGTTATTTGAAAAAAAATGACAGTTGAATGTTACCATCCGGCAACCCCGGGGGACGGTAGTTGGTGTTGGATGGGAATGAGGAAGTAAGCTAGTTTAAGATAGAGCTTCTTGTACCCTTTTAACCCTTTTAAGAGGGGGTCTCTAACTGGTGATGCTTGTGTCATTGTGTTACAAAAGTGGGGAAAAGCTGTACCTCCAGAAATTCCCTCTTTGACTGTTAAAGGAGCAAGTTCCTGCCTCTTGTGGAATATTACTAGGAGCTTTTATAATCTACTGCCTTCTGCTAAGCAAACATCCTTTCTCTCTCCCCCCCCCCATCTGCCAGGTCTTCAGCACTCCCCTCCTTGGACTGGCCCCTCCCCAGCCAGTATGAGCAGTATGAGCTGAAGATTGAGGTACAGCCTCGAACTCACCACCGGGCCCATTACGAGACGGAGGGCAGCAGAGGTGCTGTGAAGGCCACCCCTGGGGGGGCATCCCGTGGTGAAGGTACCTGAGGGAGGGGAAGGGGGGGTTGTGGGAGGACGATGTGGGAGGGGCCGTAGCTCAGCGGCCACACACAGGACAGACCCCGAAGGATAATGAGGCCGCAACATGCAGAGTTTCCTATCATGGTTCATGCATGACCTCTTCTACTTGCATGCTTACATTTATTTTAGTGTGAATGCTGAAATGTGTGAATAATGCAACATCACAGTGGCTTTGTGTTGGGAGGTCTGAATTCAAATCCCTCTTTTGGCATGAAATGCTGTTGGGTGGCCGTGGACAGTCTCTCTCCCTTACCACAGCCTAACCTATACTGTAAGGCAGTGGTGTCATCTAAATGATTTAAGAACAGGTACTCACTTTTGATTGGCATGTGTTGGGACCCGCCCACCAGAAGTGACGTCATAAGCCGGAAGTGAGGTCAAAAAAGTGACATGAAGTGACATGAAAAAAGCCCTTTTTGAGGCCTCAGATTATTTTAAACTGACCCAACAGTTGCAACAGTATTCCACAGCACCCCCAGAACATGTTAAGGAGGCCTGGCATCATGTTAAAGTGACCCAACAGTTCCAAAACCCCAGAGCAGCTCATTTTTCAGTGGCAAGGCAAGGCAAGGCTCCACTCGCTGCCTGCCTGGCTCTGAGAACGTGCAGGCAACTCAAACATGCAGGAAATTCAAACGTTGCAGGGGGCGGAGTCGACAAGTGGGCGGGCGAATGGGCGGGGCCAGCTATAATCCTAGAAACCGGTACTCGCGTACCCCCGCGTACCCCCTTCATGACATCACTGCTGTAAGGTAAAGGTAACGATTTCCCCACGACCGAATGGTCTAGTCGTGACCAACTGTAGGGGGCGGTGCTCATCTCCATTTCAAAGCCTGTAGACCCGGCATTTTGTCCAAGGACAAGCTTCCATGGTCACATGGCCGGCATGACTCTACGCCGAAGCGCACGTAACGCCGTTCCCTTCCCATTGAAGTGGTCCCTATTTATCTCCTTGCATTTAGGTGCTATGCTGTAGAGCAGCGTTTTTCAAACTATGGGTTGGGACTCACTTGGTGGGTCCTGACCTGTTGTCAAGTGGGACCCAGAAAGCTGGGAGCAGCCACCTTGGAAGCTACACATCTTACTCTGGCTATGTTCCCTTTGTGAGAGCGAACAGTTTGAATTTTCAAGTGAGTTTTCTAAAAATTTGTTTTTAGTTCAGGGCTTTTGCATTGTGTGTTGCGCTAATCTTGCTTTCTGTCAGGGACGTTTCATGGTTGTACAATTGCTGCAGTCCAAGAATGGCAGTTTGCATTCCAGGAGTGTCATTTGATTAGGTCACAATGACAGCACTTCCTGCTTGACAATGTCACTTCCGGCCATGATATCACTTCCAGGTTAATGACATCACTTCCGGTGGGTCCCGACACGAGTGCCATTCTCAAAAGTGGGTCCCGGCCTTAAATGTTTGGGAACCTCTGCTGTAGAGTTTCTGTGAGGTTAAATTAGAGGAAGTGGACTTTGCTATGAGCTCCTAGGATAGCAATGTGATGTGAACTCATTGCCCTTTTCAGAAAGCCAGGAATTACAGAAGGTCTGCTGACCTGACATTTGGTTGCAAACCAAATGTCGCTGCCATGTAAGTGGAAAAGCCCCAAAGTGGTGCCAGGAAGGGGTTGGTATGACTGCCAACTTGCCAGATGTTTGACTTCTCTGCTCCCTTCTGACCAGTAAGGGAAACACTTTGTTTTGCGTGCCATGACTTGGTTTTGGCACATATTTCGAGAGTGTCCTGGAGCATGTGTAGAGTGCATTTCTGTTTTCACCATGTAATTGCTGCCTCCTGCGTTCCTGGGGCGAGGGGCTAGGGACTTCAAGAGTGTGTGTCTTGAGTTTTGCACCTCCCTCTTGAATTCTGCCAACAGGAAAAGTTGGTCAGCAGTACTTTCTAGTATGATTTATTTGATTAGAGTTCCTGTATTATTTATATTTCCAGCATTATAATTAAAAAAGAAAGGGGAGGAAAAAAAAAAGAATTCTTCTGTCTTCCCTCCCAACCTCCAAAGGGCTTTTTGTCAACTTGGTTATTTTTATTTGGCATTTTCAGCCAGTCGAATCCAGAAGGGGAAGTTTTTTTTAGAGGTTGGTTTGCTAGTATTTCATCCAGCAATTTGAAAGATGAAAACTATTCCCACTTCAAAGACTTGATTCTTAATGTGCGCAGAAAGGAAATAATAGTCCAAAATGTCACTGGGTTTTTTCTCCCCCCCCCCAAATTGTTTACAGAGTGTTAAATAGTAGTCCACCCACCAAAATTAGATGGATGCTTTTAAATTGGGGGGGGGGTGAGTGTTTTGTTTTGAATGGGAGTTGTATAGTTTTGAAATATTTAAATGGCAGTGAGTGGGTTATAGTTGGCCAGCTCACTTCTGTTAAGGGAGGGAAAGAGGAAGATGGATCGTGGAGAGGGCAAGATTTTTAGGAAAGTGAGGGGGGCCTTGGACTCCACAGAGCACTAGTGGGACGCCTCCCATGCTATTCTGGTTCCCTGTCTGTCCCCTAAATTCTGATGTTGGGCGCAATCCTAACCTGGAGTTAGGCCAGCCAAGTTTGGCCGGCACAAGGGACACCATAAAGTATGCATGGACCACTCTCGGAGTCAGAGGCCAGCACACAGACGCGCGCCATCCTCCCTGACTCCGAGAGTGGTCCAAATGCGCTTTACGGTGACCCTTAGCTGGCCTAACTGTGCCGGCCTAACTCCAGGTTAGGATTGCACCTTCAATTCGAATTTGGGGGGTCACAAACATCTTTGAATCTGAGCTCCAGGAAGTCCATTTATGTTCAGCTTTGTGGCTGCTGTTGTTGTTGCTGTTCGTATTTTTGCCCTCCCATTTGGGTACGGTTCGGCCTCCCTTCCTCGCCACATTCCCCTGAGTCCAGGATCCCCGGCCTGCCCTTTCCCACGCTCCTACTCCCGAATCGCAGGCCTGCTTTCTTCTTTCCTCCAACCTTTGCGTCACTCCTAGGGACAGCCATGGAGGGGAGTGTTGCACACAGAGAAAATACCTCCCCGTGCACTATCTTGTGTGAGCAACTGAAGCTCATCTTGTCCGCCACAGTCGGATCTTTGCCTGTTCCACCTTTTCTCCTGCAAACCTCCCCCTCCCCATTTTTCCTTACCCCTCCTTGAAACTTGGCAGATCCCAATGGGTCCCAAGACAATTCCCTTTTTTTCTCCCCCTCCTGTCACAAAAAAAGCCCTTCCTGGAATGTTCCATCTTCCATGGGATGGTGGGGGGGAGAAGTAAAAGAGTGTTTCCTTTAAGGCTTAAATTGACTTCATCTGTAAGTCTTGGTTTCTGATTAACAACATCTGGGAAGCCTTCAGGCAAGACCACCGAACTGCCGATTGTCTCCAGCTGTAGCGGCCCGTGCCAATAAGGCTTACTGGTAAGGGGTGGCGGGAGATTGGGGAGTAATCGATATGTAGGAAGTGCTGTTATAATATCCCGTAATCCTTTCTCAGCATGAAGATCCAGCTTCCCCCAGTCCGTGACTGCAGAGCTTAATTCAAACCAGAGATTAGCCCAAGAATCTATCTTAAATTGCAGGGCTCTGGAAAATCCACAATGAAGGTATTGAGAGATTTTTGAACAAGAGCTGCAGGGAATTTTTCCCCCTTGATGTGCCAGAGCTAAACCTGCCCACCTCTCAAATGCTGAAGTATTTGTGAATATTCTGTGACACCACAGCCTTCAGATCTCAGGCAGATGTCTTTCCTCGTCTGGCTAGGTTAGAATCTTCTAAAGCAGCGGTTCCCAACCGTTTTAGCGCCAGGACCCACTTTTTAGATATGGCAACCTGTCGGGACCCCCTCAAGACCAGACGTGATGTCATTAAGCAGGAAGTGACATCATTGTCCCTGTAAAAACGTGTATGTAGATTATCATACGTTACCAAAGGCAACCATTCTTTTTACAAATGTGAAAACACCTTGGGATGTTTTCAAAAACATATTCCTGTTTTTGTAGGTTTCCTGAAAATGTTGCCAAAAAATGCAACTTTTTAAATGTTGCGCAAATGCATCTATGGTTGTAACTGGGATTTTTGCAACCCCCTGAAAATCATCTTGCTACCCTCAGGTTCAAAGGAACTGAATCTGGCCCTTCAGCATGAAAGCCTTTGACCATCCCTAGCGTATTTTATACACAAAATCAATTGGATCACTCTTTTGCCTCCAGGGGATGTGGTGGCGCTGCAGGTTAAACCGCTGTTGCTGAACTTGCTGACCAAAGGTTGGCAGTTCAAGACCGCGCAACGGAGTGAGTTCCTGTCGTTTGTCCCAGCTCCTGCCAACCTAGCAGTTCGAAAGCACGTAAAAATGCGAGTAGATAAATAGGTACCACTTTGGTGGGAAGGTAACGATGTTCATTGTGCCTTGGTATATAGTCATGCCGGCGACATGACCAAGGAAACTTGTCCTCGGACAAACGCTGGATCTTTGGCTTAGAAACGGAGATGAGCACCACCCCCTAGAGTCGGTCACGACTAGATCATTCAGTCGTGGGGTAACCTTTAACCTTTACCTTTTGCCTCCACAGTGGAAAATTCACTGTGGTTATTATCATAGGATGCTGGCCATAGCTGAGGGGGAAGGTCTGGCTATGGAATGTTGAATTACAACTGCATCAGCTACGAATGCTCATCGGCTCTCGTTCATAGTAACTATTTGCCATGTGAAAATGTCAGAATGGTTCCACGAATGAATGTGGGGAAATTGTAGCTGGGGCAGAGTGACCTAAAAACCGGGAGGGGGGGCAGGCATATACAGCTCTCCGTCCTCTTTCCTCCCCAAGCTCTTAGGCTATGACGAGAAGCCCCTGACCTTGCAAATGTTCATCGGCACCGCGGACGAGCGGAACCTGCGGCCCCACGCCTTCTACCAGGTGCACCGCATCACTGGCAAGATGGTGGCCACCACCAGCTACGAGTCGATCGTCAGCGGCACCAAAGTCCTGGAGATGTCCCTGCTGCCGGAGAACAACATGGCGGCCAAGTGAGGGTTGAACTGGGAGCACAAGGTTGGGGACTCCCTCCTGCCCATTGGAAGCCTGGAGAGCAGGACCTAAAGGCCGGAAGGCTGGCGTTCCAAATATTATGCGGAACATGTGTTTGCCAGGTTCCCGCACACTTGACAGGGAGCTTCAGCCAGTCCTGTAGGATGCATGTGTTTCTAAGCACGTGGGGACACGTCTGGCCCTGAACCTGCTCACCTTCAGGCCTCTGATGGCATTGGGCTTGCGGGTTGCTCCAGGTGGACCGTCAGATCTGACTGGCCCCTGATGCAGGCAGACGTCTTCCGCCGGTTGTTTTTCTGGCTGACGGCAATCCTTTCGTCTCCCCACCACCACCAGCATTGACTGCGCAGGGATCCTGAAGCTGCGCAACTCGGACATCGAGCTGCGCAAGGGCGAGACCGACATCGGGCGCAAGAACACCCGCGTGCGCCTGGTCTTCCGGCTGCATGTGCCGCAAGGCAACGGGAAGGTGGTCTCCCTCCAGACGGCCTCTGTGCCCATCGAGTGCTGTGAGTGCCATCCGGGCGGAGTGGGGTGTGCCCCAGGGCGTGAATGTGGGTCATATACATTTTTAACATTATTTATTGTCCACGGAGCATTATAGACTGGTGGTTTTCAACTGGTGTGCCGCAGAAGGTGTGCTGTGGAAGTTTAAAGCGCAGAGGTTGAAAATCACTGGAAAAAAAAACACTTCCAGGTTCTGTGGCTCTGTTTCTAGGGCAACTCTGTATAGAAGTGACAGTTGCCTTGGAAACAGCTGCAGGGCCCAGAAGCGTCTCCTGGAAATGACATCACAAGAGGTGACGGCAGTAGAGAAGGCCATAGATGTCGGTGTGCCGTGCGAAGGAAAACACTGACAATCTCTGCTGTAGACTACCGAGCAGAGGTGGAGTGCACAATCCTAACTCACTTGCCAGCACCAGGGTGAGGGCGACGCAGCAGCATGGAAAAGGAACAAAAGTGGCCTCTGTGGCGATGGCTCCACTGACAAATGCAGAACATGCCCCATTGGCCCAGCTATGCCAGTGCTGGAAAGTGGGTTGGGATTGCGCCCTCAGTCTCTGCCCCAAAGCGATTACAATTTTAGAATTTGACCCAGAAAAGTCCATAGAAGAGAAAATAATGGGGGGGGGGGTTTACAGAGGGGACGTGGTGGCGCAGTGGGTTAATCCGCTGCTGCTGGGCTTTCCGACCGGAAGGTTGGGAGTTCAAGACTGTGCGACGGAGTGAGCTCCTGTGGCTTGTCCCAGCTCCCGCCAACGTAGCACTTCGAAAGCACCTAAATGCAAGGAGATAAATAGGGACCACTTTGGTGGGAAGGGAACGGCGTTCCGTGCACCTCGGCGTAGAGTCATGCCGGCCACATGACCACGGAAGCTTGTCCTTGGACAAACGTCGGCTCTATAGGCTTAGAAACGGAGATGAGCACCGCCCCCTACAGTCGGTCACGACTAGACCATTCGGTCGTGGGGAAACCTTTGCACAACCTTTCCCCTTTTTACAGAGGGGAAGAGTTGTGGATAACTAGGTTAATTTTTGGGAAGGGAGGAGGACAAAGGAGTCAAGGGAAAGTGAATTTTGAAGGAACTGAGATGCAATTGGGGAGCTGATCCAGAAGGCAGTCCCCATGTGCTTGGTATTGAAGGGCCCATCCTGATGTAATCTTGCCCCAGCCCCAGGCAGGAACTGGTTGGTCTCTGTTCTGACTCTCCTCTCTTGGTGCTTGCTTCTAGCCCAGCGCTCGGCTCAAGAGCTCCCCCAAGTGGAAAACCACAGCCTCAGCGCCTGCTCTGTGCACGGAGGCGAGGAAATGGTGATCACCGGGGCCAACTTCCTGCCCGAGTCCAAGGTCGTCTTCATTGAACGAGGCCCCGGTAAGAGACTCAACATGAAGCCATGAGCACCTTTTGGCCTTTGGGACCAGACAAACACATGGAGCCTTGGGGGGAAGGCTGTGAGTGTTGTCAGTTTCCATCTTGGCTGGGGGAGGGGATGAAGACGGCAGCCTCTTCCTCCACTGCCTGGTTCCAGGCAATTCTCATCCCCGACCCTCCCTTGCAATCAGCCAATTCCTTTTGGATTTCAGATGGGAAACTCCAGTGGGAAGAGGAAGCCAGCGTTAATCGGCTGAAGAGCACCGAGGTGAGAATTCTGGACTCTGCCCTCTCTCTGCCCTCTCTCCATCTTGGGCTATAGGCAATGATGGATTGTGCAACCTCCTTACAAAGGTGGTGGGCTACTGGTATCGGGTGCAAGGGAGTGGCAACAGGATGCAGGCATCTTGTTGTCTCATGCCTCCCTGGGGCACCTGCTGGGCCGCTGCGAGATACAAGAAGCAGGACTAGATGGGCCTTTGGCCTGATCCAGCAGGGCTCTTCTTATGTTCTTATGACTGCAGGGCCAACTCTGGGAGGGGGGGCAATGTGGGGCATTCCTGTGGGGCCCCCACCCTCCCCATAGAGCCCCACTCACCCAGAAAAGCATTTGTGGTGCTGTGCATGGAACCTGGAAATAGTCGATGGTGACACGATGATGTCACCACAGCTTCTTCCAGGAGGCCCATTTTGGACAATTTTGGAAGTGGAGACGGGTGGGAGGGCCCAAGGGAAAGTTGATCTGCTCGCCCCACTGGCTTGCCGTTTGTAGAGATCCCAGCTGCAGCAGCAGGTAATATGCGCGCGACACTGGTGCGTGGGCCTCCAAAGGGGGGAGCCCAATGTCACATTAGCTTAAGGCCGGCCCTGCCGAATTGGGACATTCCTGAAAATGGGAAGTGGGCGGGTAAAGGTTGGCCTGCATTTTGCCTGTTGGAAACAGGTGTATAGAAAACCTTTGGCAGAGCAGTGAATTGGGATGCAGAGAACATTTTACTGCATGGGGATGGCAGCCTGGAATCTGTGGCCTGGATTATTCCAAGGGAAGTGAGGGTGTTCCGCACGCCTCTGAGTGAGACTCCCGTTGATGATGCAGAACATGGATGATGGAGTCTCTTTTCAACCCAAAATAGATAAAGCCCGCAAAAGTGCATTAATTGTGGGCTATAGGCAGCGGTGTTATGCTGCCGGAATGCTGGGCGGGACATCCGGGTGATCAACAGCCCACCTGTCGCGTTCCGGAGCGTTACGCCATTTGCGTAACCAATTACGCTGCTTGCCTACGTTATGCAAACGGCGTAATGCTCTGGAACGCGACGGGCAGGCTGTCGATCACCTGGATGTCCCGCCCAGCGTTCCGGCAGCATAATACCGCTGGCTATAGGCCATGTTGGGTTGTGCAACCTTCTTACATTAATAGTGGGCTACTTCAGAATGCCAGATACAAGGGAGTGGCAACAGGATGCAGGCATCTTGTTGTCTCATGTACTCCCTGAGGCATCTGGTGGGCCACTGTGAGATACAGGAAGCTGGACTAGATGGGCCCTTGGCCTGATCCAGCAGGGCTGATGCTCTTGGACAGACACCCACTGGAAACCGTAACCCTCTATGTCAGTAGCGCTCAAATGTTTTAGATTGGGACCCACTTTTTAGAATGGCACGCATGTCCAAACCCACCAGAAGTGATGCCATTAAGCTGGGAGTGATGTCGTAGCCAGAAGTGACATCATCAAGCAGGAAGTGCTGTCATTGTGACATAATCAAATGGCACTCCTGGAGTGCAAACTGGCATTCTTGGGCTGCATCAGTTGCACAACCTTGAAGCACCCCTGACAGAAAAGCAAGGTGAGGACAAAATATTATGTAGAAGCAATGAACTCAAAACAACTTTAAAAAAAAAAAAAACCTTCACTCGAAATTCAAACCGTTAACACTCCCAAAAGGGATATAGCAAGAATAAGAACTGTAGCTTCCAAGATGGCTGCTCCCGGCTTTCCGTGACCCACCTGACCCAAGTAGGTCCTGACCCACAGTTTGAAAAACACTGCTCTGTGTTGCCCTCTGTGTTCTGGTAACCGAAATAACAGACGTTTCCATTTTGTGTCAAGAACTTGGCAGAACAGCAATTCTGTTGCCCTGTTCTAGTCCTTCCCTCTCTCTTTCTCTGCAGGCCTCACTGACCCTGACGGTCCCCGAATACAGCAACAAGCGAGTGTCGCGGCCTGTTCAGACGTATTTCTACATTTCCAATGGCCGGCGGAAACGGAGTCCCGCTCAGGGCTTTAAATATTTACCTGGTGGGTGCAACCTTCTTACATTAATTGTGGGCTACTTCAGAATGCCAGATACACGGGAGTGGCAACAAGATGCAGGCGTCTTGTTGTCTCATGTGCTCCCTGAGGCATCTGGGAGGCATCTTTAAATATTTACCGGGTGGGTCGCGATGCAGCCCGGAGGTGTAGGGGGTGAGGTACAAAAGCGATGGGGCAAATTCTTCTCACGCTTTGTTTTTCCCCCTCCTCCCTCAATCCAGTGATTTTCAAGGAAGAGCCGCTTCTCGATCCCCCACACCGCCGTTTCTCACATGGCCCTCCCAGCGCTTCTTTCCCACCACAGCCGCCCCAAAGCAGCATGGATTTCCCCCCTTCTAGGCCACCGTTTCCTTATGGCCCGGAGCAGTCCCCAGCCGGTTCCACGTATGGTCCGGACTGGACCCCGTGCACATTCCCTGCCCCGCCCCGCTACGCCCCTGGTTTCCGCTTCCCCTCCAGCGAGGCCTACAGGGGCGCCAACCTCTCTGTGCCCCTCCTCTCTCCAGGGGGCCTGCCACACTTCCCCGCTTTAGATTGCCGCCCGCCCCACTTCCAGCCCCCCGGCCCGCAACTGGGCCCTCAACCACCAGGGCACGGAGAAGCTCGCAGCGGGGTGAGAACTCCTGAATGGACAGACCCGGAGCTGGGGTCCGAGGAGCACAGCCCCAAGGAGCTGGAGAAGTCTGGGTTTGGCAGTGGCTTCCGGGATACCTTGCCCATCCATGGGATTACGCTGGAGGAAGGTAAAGCAAATGCAGGTGGACGACCCCTTTCCCCGACATCTGAAATAAGAGTAGCCCAATAGTCTTTTGTCCAAGGCTATTTCTTCTTTTGCAAAAAACTTTCCGTATTGTGCACACGAGAAGGTCTTGTGCTCGATCCCACATATAGGGCAGGTACAGGCTGTACGTTCTGGTCAATGCTCTGTGATATGCACCGGTCCAGACATCGTTGAAAAGCATCACGGTGGTCAGCAGTGCCGTGCCGAAGCGAGGGAGAACTCACACAGACCAATATGATCAAT
>JAJKFI010000390.1:68602-91838 GCA_029204185.1 Lerista edwardsae
TTCCCCCAATCCCATAGTCCCTAGCGAAAACCACTCTCCCCACAACAAGCAGACACCCCTGTTGGTAGCAGTGAAAAGGACAAGAGGAAGCACTTACTATGTTTATGCAATTTTGAAAACCAGACACCTTCCCATCCCTAAGCAGTCCACATAAAGGATACTCAACCTGCAATTATAAAGCTGTAGGTGTTTCTCCCCCTCTAAGAAACTGTCTTGTGAAATGCAGTTGTGAAATTGTGGGGGTTTTTGGGGGGGGGGCGTGGGGGGCAATGGGATAGGGTATTTCATGAAAATAAAGTTACAGGTGAATCCCAGTATCCACATTCCTGCGGATATCCCGTGGAACTCTTTGCCACAGGAGGTGGTAATGTCATCTGGCCTGGATGCCTTTAAGAGGGGATTGGACAGATTTCTGGAAGAAAACTCCATCGTGGGCTGTAGGCCATGATGGATTGTGCAACCTCCGTACGTTATTAGTAGGCTACTTCAGAGTACCGGGTGCAAGGGAGTACTGGCTTGCAACAGGATGCAAGCATCTTTTGGTCTTGTGTGCTCTCTGTGGCACCTGGTGGGCCGCTGTGAGATACAGGAAGCTGGACTAGATGGGCCTTTGGCCTGATCCAGCGGGGCTCTTCTTATGTTCTTGTATAGATACCAGAAACCCCAGATAAGGGGAAACTCTGTCTCCATGGCCCGCAGTGGCCTGTAATGTTTGTTTATGTTCATAGCAGTCGTGCAAAATGGATCTTGCGCTAGCCAAGCAAGCAGGCACACTGCATCCTGCCATTCCTGCTTCAACAGACAAAGAGCAGCCAAGCTGGAAGGGACAGTAAACTTGAACTTCCTGTTCCTGGTGGCTCTGGTGGCATTCAGGCCCCGCCTTCCCCATACATCCTGTACTGCAGCCATGTGGAGTGTCTTCGCCCATCTGCAGCGCTGGCTTGGGGGGGAATGGGGGGGGCTAAATGCTACTTGAGGGGCGCCGAAACTGGCCTCTGCCCAGTGGCGTCATGCAGCCGGAACGCTGGGCGGGAGGAACGGGTGAGCGGCAGCCCCGCAGGGGCGGGGAAGACGGTGAAACGGAGCGGTACGCAATGGGCGGGCTGCCGCTCACCCGTTCCTCCCGCCCAGCATTCTGGCTGCATGACGACGCTGCCTCTGCCCCAGGGCCGCGTGTTGGACCAGTCGGTCTTATATTTTGCTATACCACCTTTTGTAAGACGCCTTCTCGGTCTGGCCCCCTCTTCTGTCCCCAGTAACGGAGATCATCGGCAGGGACCTCACCGACTTCCCCGAACCGTCCTGCGAAGGAGGGCGGAGCTGAAGAAAGGCCCGGCTTCCCCGGCACCCGAGTCTTCCGGAGGACTAGAGCCTCGGCTCAGACAGACAACCCAGAGAACGTCGGTGGCGGAGAAGATGGTCCCGAGCCGAGTCATGTCGGTTTGGGGGAGCCCCCTATGTAGCAATCTGCGTATCCTCCTAGGCAAGCTGCACACACTCCCTCTCGTTCTGCTGGTGCTTCCGTAAGGACATAACTTACCTGTGACTTGCCGTGGTAGATGAAGGCAGCGGTTCCTCAAGCTGAATTTTCTGTCCTCTGACACCCACCAGCAGCCAGGAGATTCCTCCAAGAGGGCTATGAACAAAGCAGAGGTGGCAACAGCTCACCATCCCCCAACCCACCTTGTCAGGCTCCAGTAACTGGTCTTCAGGATTCTGAACAAAGAGTGGGATTACGCATCTGGCTGTTGTGGCCTCCGAGAGGCCTAGTCTGTCCCCTATTTATCTCATTCCCTTTTCAAATGCCTGTATGTTAGTGGCCAATACAACATCCTGTGGGGATGAGTTCCGCAGGTTAAACCACCTCCATCTGAATGAGATTGTCCATGCACCTGTTATCCGTGTTTGCCCTTTTTTTTAAATTCTGCCCGTCCTTCATGTCCTTCTCATTCCTTCCCCCCCATCCCCACACATGCCCCGCGCCCATATGTCCACTTGACCAACCCCCTTTTTCTTAGCCTTTTCCTCTCTTGGTCTCGAGAGTGCCGCAGAGGAATTCTCCAGCTCCCTTACCCCGTTTCTCGGTCCATGGTTGATGATTCACCCCGCTAGGCATGAGAACCCATTGCTTTGGAGAGGTTCCCGAACAGTATTTCGAGAATTGGGGGGAGAGGATTGAGACTTCCTCATTTTGAGAGCAGCCGTGTCCACACACCCTGCTGAGATTTGGGTGGCCCACCATTACTGGAGAAAAGCCATCCATGTTACGCCACGCCCTCCGTCGGGGTGAGGGCGTCGTGATCTACTGGTAGATCTCCGCTGACTCCCATTTAAGCAGAGCAACCGCAAGAAGGCTTCTCTCCCTGCTCCTCCTCTTCCACTAAAGCAGTTTAGAATGTTGGACCTGCAGTGACTCAGAGGTAGAGCTGTGCTGTGCACACACAGGGTGACTCATAGTGGCTCCTTTGCTCTTCCTCAAACTACAGCCTTGCATGACCGTTCAACTGAAGAGTACGACTCAGTGTTTCTCAACTGGTGGTCTCATACCATTGATACTGATCATGGTGGTACTTTGAGGTAGTGTCCGGTGGTACATGCAGGAGCCCCAGACGTCTACCGCCAGGCAACGAGACCAGCTATGCAACAAGCAGCGGGAGGGGGCTCCAGCATGTGTTTTTTTTTCGTGCACGTGGACCCCCCCTCCCAGTCTACCCTGAGGGTGCAATCCAAACAAGGACATAGCACCGACGCAACATCTTTGTGTCGGTGCTGCGTCACTAGCACTGACGTGGGAGCGCCAACCGGCACCCCCATGTTGGCGCTAGAGCACTTGGGCCAAAGCTAGGAGTAGTGTAGGCCCGAGAGCGCTGGCGGAGAGCCCCACTTGTGCCAGCCGAAATTGGCTGGCGCAGGGGCAGTTCGGGGAGGAGGGAGGCGGTTCTGGGAGGGGGGGTGGGCGTGCTGGCCTGGGGAGAGGTTAAGGTGTGGCCGTTAGGCCGCATCCAAGCAGAGGCGAATCTAGGGTATGGCGCCACGGCACGAGCCCTGGGGCGCCATAAGGTGGGGGCGCTGTTGAGTTGGCCCCCCCGACCGCAAATTTGTGGGCCCCTGCGCCCTGAGGCGCCTCGGCAGTGTCCCAGCCTGCCACTGGGGCGCTTTAAGCACTCGAACGGCAGCCCTGGGTAGGAAGTCACCGCCGCGCACCCCAGCTCGAGGCGTGCGGCGGCGGCTGCCTTTCCCGGGCTGCCTTTCCCGGGCTGCCGCTCGAGTGCTTAAAGCGCTCCAGTGGCAGCCCGGGGAAGGGAGCCGCCAAACGTCATGACGTCGCATGCCCTGGGCGCAGTTTCACCAGGTACGCGCCTGCATCCAAGGCCCCGCCCCTGGGCCGCACAGCCCCAATTTGGGCTGCGGGCTTCCTCAGATTTACACCTGCGAAATCCAAGGAACCCATAGCAGAGGCTGGAGCCTCCAGACAGGAAGTCCAGACAGGAAGTCAGCTTCGATCTAGCAACAGAGCTGTTTGATGGCTGTGGGCCTCCCCAACCCTTCTGCACCCCCCAAGGACCCCTCCAGGTCCTTGCCCCTGGATGTCACTTGCCCCTAAATGTCTGTGGGGCCCCAATCACTGCAGCACCACCAGGACCTCCCACCCCCACCCTCGGCCCTGCCCTGCCCCCGCAAGCATTTGCAGTGTCTTCAATGGCCGAGTAGGACTGGGGAGACCACTGCTATGGAGCACTGACCCTCCTGGAGAACAACTGCGCCAAACTGAGTCGTCCCCACGAGTTGTCACTCTGTCCCAGAAGTGTTTTGGGATAAAGCAGCGTAACAGTGTTTTGAGAGTGTGGATGAAAGGCTTAAGCACCAGAGTGAAAATTAACACACACACACACACACACACACACACACACACACACAAAACACTTTGGTGATGCATCTGCAGATTTCCAAGCAAATAAACTGGGCAAGCTGTATTGCGGAAGCGTGCTGGGCCCATAGTAACCCAGAGGTCGATGGATCGAAACCGTCCTCTGCTAACTGAATTTTTATCATGCCATTGTACAAATCGATGGTAAGGCCACATCTGGAATGTTGTGTACAGTTCTGGTCGCCGCATCTCAAAAAGGACATAGTGGAGCTGGAAAAGGTGCAGAAGAGAGCGACGAAAATGATGACGGGGCTGGGGCACCTCCCTTGTGAAGAAAGACTGCAGCGTTTGGGGCTCTTCAGCCTAGAAAAAAGGCGCCTGAGGGGGGACATGATTGAGACATACAAAATTATGCACGGAAGGGGTAGAGTCGATAGAGGGATGTTCTTTTCCCTCTCTCAAAACACCAGAACCAGGGGGCATCCGCTAAAACTGAGGGTTCGGAGAGTTAAAACAGGTAAAAGGAAGTACTTTTTTACGCAGCGGGTAGTTAATCTGTGGAACTCTTTGCCACAGGAGGTGGTGATGACTTCTGCCCTAGATGCCTTTAAGAGGGGATTGGACGGATTTCTGGAAGAAAAGTCCATTGTGGGCTATAGGCCATGATGGATTGTGCAACCCCCCTTACATTAGTAGTAGGCTACTTCAGAGTACTGGGTGCAAGGGAGTGGCAGCAGGATGCAAGCGTCTTGTTGTCTCATGCCTCCCTGGGGCACCTGGTGGGCCGCTGTGAGATACAGGAAGCTGGACTAGATGGGCCTGTGGCCTGATCCAGCAGGGCTCTTCTTATGTTCTTATGCAATGGAAGTGGAAAACTGTAAGGTGACAAGTGAAGGTGCTAGTCGTCGTGAATCTGTTTGTGCTAAATTTTTTTGGATTGAATGCAGTGAGTTTCCAAAGCAAACCACGTCTTGTATGTATGCAACAGGACCCCAAGGGGGTAGAGAAATGTAACCTTTCCAGAGCAGTTGAGCTGCTTTGGAAATGCTGCATCCCATCCAGTTGTGCCAGTTCCTAGCCAGGTTCCTAGCCAAGCTTTAGGGTGGAAGCAGTTCTGGATTTTTTTTTAAAACAGAAACAAGCTGTGACCATCACTGATTGGCCAGTGCCTGTGATGTCGCTGTCCAATGCTATGCATGTCTACTCAAAAGTAAGTCCTATTGTATTCAACGGGGCTTACTCCCAGGAAACTGTGTAGGATTGCAGCCTAAGAAACCTATTCCCTGGCCCAAATCATGGAACAGTTCTGCAGAGTAGGCCTGGGGCAACTCAATCAGTGGGCTCGCCCCTTATTATGGCCATATATTGGTCATGAAAGCTTGGGGCCCAAGTTGGCCACCCCAGTTGCCCTACTCAAGGGACAGCTCTGTACCCATTACAATCTGATGATCTCCTTGTTCATTTAAAAAGTCAAGTTTCTAGTCCTTAGGCTTTAAATGTGAGGACAATGCCCAGCCAAGTCTCAATGGTCACAGCAGAGATCTGGTGACAATGGACCACCCCTCCCTTGCAAACAGAAGAGGAATACAGGTGTGTGAATCGAACAAATGCACAATTTAGCAGCATCCTATACATTGTGGAATTTTTTTTTCCTGCTATGCTAGTTAGGTTACCTTGGTAAGGGATTTTGGGATAGTGTTTTAGGCCCCAATCCTATCCAGCTTTCCAGCACTGATGCAGCTCCGATGTCAGAGAACAAGCACTACTTTGAGAAGGCCTCTGATTGTGTCCTCCCCCCAGCGCAGGATGCAGCCCATGCCTCAATCAGCGCTGGAAACCTGGGCAGGATTGGGCCTTTGGTGTTACTGCTGCTAACAATGGTGAGTAGCATCTCTCAATGGGCTGTCCTATTGCCTGTTCTCCAAAAACAGGTCAAAGAAACATGGGTAAAGCACGAAGAAGGGAATGAAATACTGCAGTAATATGACGGGTGCTTTGAGATACAGGAGGGGAAATTTACAGAAGGTTGATCTCAACCCCCCCCCCCAAAAAAAAGACAAAAACTTGCTTTTTGGAATGTGGATTTGAGATTCAGGGATGGGAAATCTCTAATTTTCTTGATGGAAGGAGCAGTTGGGTTTTTTTTAACAAAATGTTTTTGATAATATGTGTTTGGAGTGGTGGAAATGTTCTTTTGTAATGCAATGCATAAAAACTTAAAGGAAATGTCACTTCTTGTGCAACCGCGCGTATATTTGGTTTTTGTTTGTTTGTTTTTGCTTAGAAGGCGTTTTCAGAGAAAGGGAAGTTAAAAGTTAAGAGGAGCCGGAGAAATGTGGAAGTTATGGTGGATGGTCAGATCAAACTGAAGGTTATTATTCAGTGCTCCTTACCCTTTTAGTTGCCATGCCATGTTCGGAAACACTGTAACGGAAAGGACCATATTAGCATCCTAGTGTCATGTTTGAGCCAAAGATTTTCTGGGTTGCACACAGAGGGAGAGTATATAAGGAACGCACACTGATGTGGCTGGCAGTTCTTGTGCTCTGCAGGCAGTCTACGCACATCTCATCAGCACTGGAGCAGACCTATGTGCTGTGTGGGAATACAGTGGCCCCTGTAGCTGTGGGTTGGTGAGTGTGGAATCTTGTGTGACGTGGGGAATGCAGGCATTCTATATGCATTGCCAGATGCTGGGAGTCAACAAGCTGAGTTGGATGGGTAGAAGAAATGGGCAGAGGGAGAGACTTTTATTATTAAATTATAATTTTTACCATGCCTGTAAACCATTCTATGAACTTTGTTGAAAAGCGGCATAAAAATGTTATTTTTAGTATCCGTTTCACAGATTTCATTTTTTGACCAAAATGAGAAGGGCATAAAGCTGTTTCAAGAATTTTTATTCCAAGGGTAAAAAGGTAAAGGTTTCCGCACGACCAAATGGTCTAGTCGTGACCGACTGTAGGGACGGTGATCATCTCCGTTTCTAAGCCTGTAGAGCCGGCGTTTGTCCAAGGACAAGCTGCCGTGGTCATGTGGCTGGCATGACTATACTCCAAGGTGCACGGAACGCCGTTCCCTTCCCACCGAAGTGGTACCTATTTATCTTCTTGCATTTTTAGGTGCTTTCGAACTGCTAAGTTGGCAGGAGCTGGAACAAGTGACGGGAGCTCACCCCGTCGCGTGGTCTCGAACTGCCAACCTTCCAGTCAGCAAGTTCAGCAACAGCGGTTTAACCTGCAGCGCCATGTTTTTATAAATTATAATCGCTTTAAAAATGTACCAGGTATGGGATATGGATGGAAAAGTGTCGGCAGATGCAGCCATATGCATGGAGAGTTCTTAGAGGAGGCTTTTTAATTTTTTGCAGATTTGGAGTTTTTTTATTTTGTTACAAAAATGAAAAGTGCAGAAAGTGGAGTTCTGTGTTTTTATGTTGTTATCATGGGGGGAGGGGTTGGAAATATATATACTGTTGATATTTTTTGCAGGTTTTGTGATTTTTAAAAAATGAAAAAAGGCAGAAAGTGGCTGCTTTCCTTTTGACTAAATGGTGCTCAGGGCAGCTTGTAGTAGTAGTAGTAGTAGTAGTAGTAGTAGTAGTAATACATGTATTTATATACCGCCTTTCTTAAGATCACTAGATTTCTCTAATGACTTCTCAAGGCGGTTTACATAGGCAGACTTTTATTCACAAACCTGAAGGTTTTTACAATTTACAGAAACGTTCTATCTTTCAAGAACAACGCTCATACAGATGGATCTTTCTGGATTTAGCCTTCTTTCTTAGCCACCCGTCTGTCTTCTGCTGGCTGATAAGAGGCTTCCCTGCTCCCACCAGAGACGCAGGGGAAATAAAGGGGGAATGAGCACAATCTGCACAAAGATGTCCCCACAATTCAGCAGAGGATGCCTCAAATAGCTCAGGCCATGGGCATTTGGCAGTGTACTACCGTACTTCTCTTGCAGGGAGAGGGAAACTGCTGTTGCTCCAGCTCACTGAAGGTTGAGACCAGGCTGATCTTCCCTTTGCCAGGATGTTCTTCCTGGGAGACAGGGGTGCCAACTCTCCATGGGCATTGCCTGCGCCAATGTGGCGTGTGCCCAGTGATGTCATGCAGGGGGAACGTGGGGGAACTCAGTTCCACTAGTTAAAATTAGGGCTGACTCAGCCCACTTCACTCTCCCTCCTCCCCCCTCCCCATTCCTCTGCAAAGAGCTTTTCTTCTTGGTTGGCCGGCACTCAGAGGGTTAAAGGGAGCGACTCCGGATTCCTAGGGGGGCGAAGGCAGTGATGTCATTCAGGGGGAACAGACCAGAACGGGCGTTCCGGATCCTAACGGGCTCCGTGGCTGGTTCCGGGTTCCCGACAAGTGCCAATCAAAAGCGAGTTCCTGTTCCTAAATCATTTGAATGACACCACTGCGTGTGCCACCTCCTGGTGGTGGAGGGACAGTCACGGAGGCCTCTTTGAGGTAAGGGACTGTTTGCTCCTTGACTCCGTGACTGCATTGCAGCTGCACTGGTGCTGGAGAATGGGCTAGGATTGAGCCCCGAGTGTCGTACAGGGGAATTAGCCTCCACGCCACAGCCCTGAAGGGTGCGTCCTTGCACGGCAAGGAAATGGGATGTTCTTTTCCTGCTCTCACAACACCAGAACTGGGGGGCATCCACATAAATTGTTGGAAGAGTTAGAACGGATAAAAGAAAATACGTATATACTCAGCGGGTGATTAACCTATGGAACTCCTTGCCACAGGGGGTGGTTATGGCGTCTGGCCTAGGTGGTTTTAAAGGGGGATTTCTGGAGGAAAAGTCCATTGCACGCAGTGATGGGTATGTGCAACCTTCTGGTCTTCGATGCAGGCTACCTCAGGCCAGGTGCTGGGGAGAGGCAATAGGATGTAGGTATCTTGTTGCGAGACATCTGGTGGGCCACTGTGAGATACAGGAAGCTGGACTAGATGGGCCCTTGGCCTGATCCAGCGGGGCTCTTCTTATGTTAAAAGCGTTATTTGCCTCGACTGCTCCTGGCCATGGAGGTTCCATTGCCTGGCCCCGCAGCCCTCTTCTCCTTCATCAGCAGCGATGGCTGCCTGGGGCAAGTGCCTGGGGCGACGGCTTGCCCTGGGGCAAGTCCAGATGGCGCTCAGCGCGATGGGGCTAGCATTCAACGCGGGTTGCAAGCAGGTCCCCCTCGAATGCCTTCACCTGCCCCCTGGATCAGATGGAAGCCCCCGAGGCCCTCCGCCCGCCGTCCTCTCCGACTCCTCCTCGGCTCTTTTCCTGCTGCTGCCTCGTTGCTGCGGAGGAGGCAGAGAAGGGAGCCCACAATAGCCAAAGTTCGTCCGGGAAGAGCGGCTCCTCCCTCCCCTGTGGACCGGAGGCCGCCGCAAGACGAGCGCAGAAGTTGCGAAAGAGAAACTCTTTCCGCAGGGGAGGAAGCGGAATTAATGGCTGACCGGGCCAGAGCCTGACGCTGGAGCTGTCCTGCCCCGACGGAGACAGTGGACTAGGAAAGGTATTGGGGAGGGGGGGGGAGCCAGAGCGGGGTGGAGGGAGAGCAAGCAGGGCGAGAGGCTGGCAGCCTGAGCGTCATGCCTGAGCCCCGCCAAGCAACCCTCACCTTGATCCCCACCTTGCAGAGAGACCGTCCCCCCCCCACCGCCCAGTGTCCTCTAGTGTCCTCTTTCCAACCGTGGCCAGCTGCTGGGAACGCGCAAGCGACAGGACTGGATGGATTGGGAGGGAGAACCAAGTTTCCTTGCCCCCCCCCCGCTGGCTATAGGGGCCAGTGGCAGCTGCTGCCCCTCTCCAAGAGGGTATTCCTCTGGCCGTGCCCCCCCCCGCTCCAGTACCCCCTCACTGCTTTGTCCACCCCCCTCCCTGCCCTGAGCTGTGTGTGCCCCCCAATCGTGTGGCCCTTCGCTTCCAACGGGGAGACAGACGCCTTCGCACTGTAAAAGTCACAGTGCTTCAGATGAGGAAATCGACCCGATATCTACACCAAGTTGGAGGCTGGGGGTGCAGAGGCAGATCTAAAGGAGGGCAAAGCTCTAAGTTTTGCAAGAAGCCTTACCTTGCAGTCGACATCACTCCTCTCCTGCACCGTTTTAGCCAGTCCTCACAGGGAAAAGCAACATCTTGGCATTGCTTACTGGCTACAGCAGCAAGGGAGGGGAGGGATTTACATGACAGGGTAAGGCTTCTTGCAGCACTTACAGATTTGCCCTCCCTGTAGATCCGCCTCTGTGGGGGTGCCTCTCTATACCTGTAGCAGGGCTCTTTCCCAGTTCTCAGCCTGGGCTGGGTGTGAATGCCAGCGTGCTGCTGGAGAGCAGGGAAGCCTCAGAAAGTGGCACTTGGCACTGATGAGCCAAAGCAGGAGAAATTAGGCAAACAGAGCACAAACAGCCCAGCAGCATATCGGGAGAGGCCTGCAGGATCGGGCCCCTGATCCTGCCAGCCTGGCAGCAGGTGTTTGTTTATTTTTTTAGCCAATCATCAGGGGGAAAAGCAAAGTCTCGGCGTTGCTTACTGGCTACAGCAGCAAGGGAGCGGAGCCATTTAAACGGGAGGGTAAATAGATAAAAGGAAGTACTTTTTTTACCCAGCGGGGTAGTTAATCTGTGGAACTCTTTGCCACAGGAGGTGGTGATGGCATCTGGTCTAGATGCCTTTAAAGAGGGGGTTGGATGGATTTCTGGAAGAAAAGTCCATCGTGGGCTATAGGCCATGATGGATTGTGGAACCTCCTTACAAAGGTGGTGGGCTACTGGTACCGGGTGCAAGGGAGTGGCGACAGGATGCAAGCATCTTGTTGTCTCATGCCTCCCTGGGGCACCTGGTGGGTCGCTGTGAGATACAGGAAGCTGGACTGGATGGGCCTTTGGCCTGATCCAGCAGGGCTCTTCTTATGTTCTTATGAGGGTAAGGCTCTTTGCAAAACTTAGAGGTTCGCCCCTCCTGTAGGGACGCCTCTGGCCCAAAGTCACCCAGGAAGCTTTGTGGCTGAGTAGGGATTTGAACCTAGATCCAAATCCAACTCCTGAAAACCCCCCGCCCCCGGACCTCTGGCTGTGAATGTTGTTATATCCCCTCTGATGCATCTCAGGGCAGGGCCGGCTTTAAGCCAATGTGACCAACGCCATCACATCGGGCCCTGCGCTTTGGGGGCCCCCGCACCAGTGCAGTGAGCATATTGCTTGCTGCTGCAGTCGGGATCTCTTAGGATTGTATGCAGAGCAGCTTTCCCTTGGGCTCTCTCACCTGCCCCAGCTTCTGCAGTGCCCACAATGGGCCTCCTGGAAGCAATTGGCAGTGACGTCATCCTGTCACCACCCACTATTTCCAGGTGCCACACTTTGTGTGTGGCGACACTAGTGCTCTTCTTGGTGAGTGGGGGTTCCTGTGGGGAGTGTGGGGGGCCCCACAGGAATGCCCTGCCTTGGGCCCCGCCACTCCTAGGGCCGGCCCTGTCTCAGGGCATCCTACTCCATGAATTTTGTGTCTTGTGCAAAGTAGTATTTTTCCTTGCCTGTCTTGATTCTCCTGCCAGCCATCTGCATCAGATGACCCCAAATTCTAGTACCAGGGGAGAAGGAGAAAAGTTCTTTGAACGTCCTCCACCCAAGGCATCCCTTTATAAATCTGTCATGCCTCCATCATCTATTTGTTAAACTAGTCCCCACCTACTGCATCACCTTTTTCTCATAGAGAATCTGCTCCAGCCCCCTGATCACCTTTTTTTGGGGTGGTGGTGGTGGTCCTTTTTGGTGGACCGTGTAATAATTTTCTCTAGACCAGTGGTTCTCAAACCTTTTAGCACCTGGACCCACTTTTTAGAATGACCCTCTGTCTGGGACCCACCAGAAGCAATGATATGGCCGGAAGTGCGTCATTGTGACGCCAGAACCTGCTGCTTTCCTGAGAAAACAGCAATAAATTGGATTATTTCTCAGCCATTTTCCAATAGCGAAGTGAATTGGAAAGAAAGAAAAAGGCCGATTTATAGCCTTCACCCAAGCAAAACAACCTCATAGCCCTCCCCTTTCCAGCATCCCATATTTTCAATATGGCTGCCCTAGGTGTTTCGTGACCCACCTGAAATTGGCTCGCAACCCACGGGTGGGTCCTGACCCACAGTTTGGGAACCAGTACTCTAGACCATTGAGCAAGCTTCATTGGACGAGAAGGGATTTTTAACCCAGTTCTCCATGGTCCATGCCACTGGTTTGGGGGGGCCCTCACATCACACTTGCTCCCAAGGCTTCTCAACTTAGATCAGCGATTGACAGCCAGCATGCCGTGGCGCATTGGTGTGCCGTGAAAGGCTCATAGGTGTGCCACGGGAGCTTGGAGCACAATAGTTGAAGAATATTGAGAAACCTCTTCTGGGTTCTGCGGTTCTGTTAGGGCAACCTTCTGCAGTAACGAATTCTCTGCCCCTCTTCCAGCAGAGAGCAATTTGTTAGTATAGGCAGTTTCCCTAGAAATAGAGTCACAGAATCCAGATGAGTCTCCCAGAAGCCGGAAGTGACATCACAAGGGGTACCATAGAGAAGACCATAGAGATCCGTCTGCTGTGAGAAGAAAAGCGTTGAAAATCGCTGTCTTAGAGAGCGCAGTTCTATACCCCCGTTGCGCCGGTGCTAAACTCTTGCGCTGGCCGAATGCTGTCGAGCGTTGGCGGCATGCTATGCAGTCAGTGCTGCGTCTCGCCGAGGGCATTCCAGAGGCGTGCTGGGGGCGTAACTGGGCGGTGCAGTGGGCGGAGACAGGGGTTGTGACACAGGATGGCTGTAGTGCCAAATCCTAAACCCCATCCCCAGCTGCTGGGGCCCCGATTCGGGCCACTCCTGCACACGTGCACCTGCAAAACAGCAGGCGCAGATCCGAGCAGCCCCATTGGGATGATTGGGGCTTACGCAGGTGCAAGGGGAAAACCTCCCCTTGTCCTGCATGTTGCTGCTGCCGCCTCCTAATGGGCTCTAGGATACAGCCCTGTAATGTCGGCCTTACTTAGGATTGGGCTGCCCGTTCCTGTCTCCTCCCTCCCATTTAGGCTTGACCGCAGGATGTGTCCACACTAAGGAGGGGAGGCCTCCCTCCTGACAGATGCCCCTCCTGAAAGAATGGCCTCCCCCGACAAGTTCTGCGAGGAGATCACCCGCGACTGCCTGAAGGACTTCCAGTTCATCGGCCAAGGGGCCTTTGGGACCATCCACCGGGCTCGGCATCAAGACTGGGGGGTCGATGTTGCTGTGAAGATCCTCAACCGGTATTTTGGATGTTCGGAGAGTGTGTTTGTTGCTGGGGGGGGGAGGCATGGTGGGTGTTTTTAGGCCAAAGCAAGGTAAATGGCAGTCTTTAGCAGGGCAACTAGCTATGGTGTCCTTTTTCTTGCCTGACGTGAACACTTGCACAGGGAGCATGGGACACACCCATGCTCACACCCGTGCTAAGTGCGAGCTAACACACTTGGACCATTCGGTGCAAAGAAGTTTCCTAATGTGTCTTAAGAGACTCCCTGTAGCCCTTCCTTGATTTAACTTGCTCATTATGGGCAAGTTATGCTCACTACATTATGACTCTTGGGGCACAATCCTAACCTGGAGTTAGGCTGACTAACTCTTAGGCCAGCAACATTTGGCCGGCACCAGGCCACCGTAAATACGTTCGGACTACACTCGCCAATTCAGAGAGAAGAGAGAGAAGTCTACGTAAGAGAGAAGTTAGTGAGGAGTGCAGCCAGCGGTGTCATCCGGCAACGAGCTGCCGGAACGCTAGGCGGGACTTACCGCCTGATTGGCTGCCCGTCCATGACGTGTCGCTGCCTGCCTGCCTGCCTGCTGCGCAGGCACCCCTGGCTTTGGAGGGGGTGCCTGCTTGCCGGGGGGGGGGGGTGCACCGGGTGCCTGGGCAAGCAGCGGAGGGGCACACCAACCGGAGGGAGCCCGCACGGCGGGCGGGCAGGCAGCGACACGTCACAGATAGCCTGTCAATCAAGCGGTAAGTCCCGCCTAGCGTTCCGGCAGCTCGTTGCCGGATGACACTACTGAGTGCAGCCACCTCTGCAGCTTTCGAGGCGGTCGCTGCATTGGCGGAAATTTGTAGAGCTGCCACGTGGTCATCACCGCACACGTTTATAAGGCATTGTAAGACCTACGTGGCAGTTTCCCCTGAAGCATCTCTGGGGTGCAGAGTTCTGCAGAGGATTGTGGGATCTGAGCATTCGTGATGGATCGACCCACCCTAGGGATACTGCTCGGGTGGATCCCATTCAGAAGGAATGTCCCTACTCCACCAGGGAAAACAGGAGCTTTCTTACCTTTGGTAACTCTTGTTCCTGGTGGAGGCAGGGACATTCTACCCACCTCTGTTTGTAAATGTGTCTGTATTGGATCCATCGGGGTTCTGCTTGTGTCTCACGACTAGTTTCAGGTTGTGTGAGTGGGTGAATTTCCCTTTATGTATTTAAAAGGTTTATGCAGTTTTTTGTTACTTGTTGGCATACATAGTTTAGTTTTTTACATACGTGAAGACTGAGTCGCTGTGGAGCTTGTTTTCGTTCAGTATTGTGTCAGGAACTGGCATGTTTGGCTCGACAAGAGTGTCTGGAGTAACGGTTCCTGCGCGCAGGTGGAAGTGCCCGCCCGAAATGGGTGATGGGGGAATAACCGAGAAGAATAAGAATAAGAGGGAAGTCTGAGGGTGCAATCCAAACCTGGAGTTAGGCCAGCGCAGTTTGGCCAGCACAAGGGACACCATAGTTTGGACCACTCTCGGAGTCAGGGAGGACGGCGCACGTCCGTGTTCCGGCCTCTCCGACTCCAAGAATGGTCCAAACCTACTTTACGGTGTCCTTTTTGCCGGCCAAACTTTGCTGGCCTACCTGTGCCTAACACCTAACTTTGCTGGTCTAGCTCCAGGCTAGGATTGCGCCCCGAGACGGACAATGCTGCCTCCTTTGAACCTGCCTCCTGTCATCCTGCAGCGACGCCGCCTGCACCCGCGAGGAACTCCTGAACGAAGCCCGGGCCATGGACAAGGCGCGTTTCATCTACGTCGTCCGTCTTTATGGACTCTTTGTGGACGAAGGGCCTGCGGGGAGCTTCGGCAGCGCTGTGCCCAGCCTGGGCCTGGTGATGGAGTTCATGGAGAACGGCAGCCTGGCCAGTCTGCGGTCCCGGGTCCCTTCGATGCCCTGGGCCCTGCGGCTCCGTGTCCTCCACGAAGTGGCTCTGGGGATGAATTTCCTGCACAGCCTCAAACCGCCACTGCTGCACCTCGACCTCAAGCCGAGCAACGTCCTTCTCGATGCGGAGCTGCACGTCCGGGTGAGCTGTGTATTGGCACCCTCTTCTATGCTTGGGGGTGGCTTTGGACTGCAGTAATGGCATCTAAATGATTTAGCAACAGGTACTCACTTTTGATTGGCACTTGTGTCGGGGCCCGCCCACCGGAAGTGAGGTCATAGCCGGAACCCAGGAACCGCCCCCAGGAACCGCTGCGCCACCTCGGTAGGCTGCGCGGCGGCCCGGGAGAAGGCCCGGGAGTTCCGGGCCTTCCCCAGGGCCGCCGTGCAGGCTTCCAATTCCCCCCCCCAGGAACCGCCGTGCCTCCTTGGGAGGGAGCCCCAGGCAGCCTACCTGCTCACGCTGCTGCCGCCGTCACTCTCCCTCGCTCCGCTGCCTGCCTGCCTGCCTCCCTGGCTCTGAGAATGTGCAGGCAACTCAAACGTGCAGGCAATTCAAACATTGCAGGGGGCGGAGCGGAACGCCGACGGAGTCAATGAGTGGATGGGCGAATGGGCGGGGCCAGCCCGAATCCTAGGAACGGGTACTCGTGTACCCCTGCGTACCCGCTACATGACATGTCTGCTTTGGAGTCCTAAAAGTGTATATTTGGGGATTATCTGCATCTGGGAGTCAAACTAAAGGAAAGTTTGTTCCCTTACTTTGGAGCGGCATCACCCTTACCCCAGTGCTGGAAAGTTTGGCTAGGATTGTGCCCTGTATGTATGACAGGAAGATCTTCTCCCCAAAAGTTTACAATAACTAGCATGACCATCACATATGTGGTAGAGCAGCATCCATATTCTTGCATCGCCAACATCTGGAATCACTGCTAAGGCCTTACCTTTTCAAATACCTTTATTGGCATAAAACAGCGAGACACAAACATACAATCGAATAAACACAGATAAAATAGGTTGATTGCCTTAGAGCCATAAGGGGAAATATAACCTATGAAATCCTATAAAAAGAGGAATTAAATTTAAGGTCAACTCTAACCCTTATTAATATTTAATACAAGCCATTTAAACTAACGTACGAATTAGCTAAAAGTAAATAAAAGTAAGTTAAATACATGAAAACACGTTAAAATATAATGAAACACGTTAAAATATAATGCTAAGGCCTTATATATAGTCTCTGCCATGTTCAGTGTACTCTAAAATGATTTTTTGCTGTATTAAAAATAATCTGATCCATCGATACTGCAGATACACTTGTGAGTACCACATCCTTAAGGAAGATGTTCCAGCCCTCTTTTATATCCTTGGTACAAAAATTGAGATGTTCCAAGTATGGCCCTATTTTCATCAGTACAACTTTGGTGGTTTCTGCCCTCTGTCCGTGTCAGTCTCTCACTGTCCCAACTCTGTTCAGGTGGCCGATTTTGGACTGTCCAAACGCAAACGTGGGACTTCTCACCACAGTCTCAGCTACGGGGAAGGAGACGGATATGGCGGGACACTGGAATACATGCCCCCTGAGGCCTTTGCGGACCTGAACTACAAGCCGTCCACAGGCACAGATGTCTATAGGTGAAGAGAGCAGAAGCATGGCTTCGGGTTGCGTGCTGGACACACTATGGTTACATTGAGAGCACCATCATAACCTGGGGTGGTGGTGGTTGTTCAGTCGCTAAGTCATACCCATCTCTTTGTGACCCCCTGGACCACAGCACGCCAGGCCTCCCTGTCCTCCACTAGGTTCCGGAGTTTGCCCAATTTCATGTTCATCGCTTCGGTGACACTATCTAACCATCTCACCCTCTGCTGCCCCCTTCTCCTTTTGCCTTCCATCTTTCCCAGCATGAGGGTCTTTTCTAAAGAGTCCTCTCTTCTCATGAGGCGACCAAAGTCTTTGAGCTTCAGCTTCAACCTGGGGTTAGGCAAGGACTACCAATGGGTTTGGGACAAGGGTCTTTCCCAGACCTTCCTGGAAATGCTGCTGGGGATAGAAACTGGGGGTCATCATTACCCAAAATGATGTTGCTCAAAATGCACATGCTCTACAACCAAACTGGGTGCGCAATCCTAACCTGAAGTTAGGCCAGCAAAGTTTGGCCGGCACAAGGGCCACCATAAAGTGCGTTTGGACCACTCTTGGAGTCAGGGAGGGTGGCGCACGTCTGTGTGCTGGCCTCTCTGACTCCGATTGTGGTCCAAACATTATTTACGGTGTCCCTTGTGCCGGCCTAACTCCAGTTAGGATTGCACTCTGAGTTACACTGAGTGAAAAGTCTTCTGTGCCCCACAGCCCCGGGCCGTGCCCTGTTGGCAACCTCCATGGAGGAGCAGAAGCAGTGGTGTTATGCTGCCGGAACGCTGGGCGGGACATCTGGGTGATTGACAGCCCGCCTGTCGTAACGGCGTAACATTGCAGAATGCGACGGGCGGGCTGTCGATCACCTGGATGTCCCGCCCAGCGTTCCAGCAGCATAACACCACTGAGCAGAAGTGCATTGTGGGTCCAGTAGCCCTGTTGGACTGGGATTCATTGCCTCAGTGGTGAGGGCACTCCATTGGTGCACAGCCTCCAAACACTGAAACCCCTTTATTGCCTGTGCCCCTTTTGAGAACACTGTAAGAAACTCCAAAGACAGGAATGGGATGGTTGAAAAGCCAGCGTGGTCTCAGCCAGCCAGAAGATCCCGGTTCAAATCCTGGCTCAGCCATAAAGCTTCTTGGGTGAATTTGGGCGAGTCGCTATCTCTCAGCCCCACCCACCTCACAGGGCTGTTGTGAGAAGAAAAGGGGGGAAAGGAACTACACTCCGAGTTTCTTGGAGGAAGGGCAGTATAAAGACATTGCTGTGACCCTAATTCATGTCCTTCTCCTTTTCCAGTTATGGGATCCTCATGTGGTCATTGCTAACCGGTGAGGAACCGTATCCACGTGAGTGTTGCACTTTTTCCGGTGGTTTCCTTCTGTATTGAATGGGGATCGGGCCCTAGAATCATCGCAAGGAAAGATAACCCCCGCTTTTCCCAACTGCATCCAGCAGGGGGCAGCAAAGGGAATTGTCAAGTCCCATCCAGGGACCAAACAGCATTCCTGTTGTCATATATCGGTGCTGTGAATGTATTTATTTATTTATATACAGTTGGTAAAAGTGTTGAGAATTTTGTTCGAGATCCATTTATCGTATTTCGCCAAGTATAAGATGCACCTTTTCCCCAAAAACCCGGGGGCTAAAAATTGGGTGCGTCCATTGATGTCATGCAGGGGGTACACGGGGGTATGCGAGTACCGGTTCCTAGGATTACGGCTGGCCCCACCCATTCGCCTGCCCACTCGTCGACTCCGCCCCCTGCAACGTTTGAATTTCCTGCACGTTTGAGTTGCCTGCACGTTCTCAGAGGCAGGCAGGCAGGCAGCGAGCGGAGCCTTGCCTTGCCTTGCCACTGAAAAATGAGCTGCTCTGGGGTTTTGGAACTGTTGGGTAACTTTAACATGATGCCAGGCCTCCTTAACATGTTCTGGGGGTGCTGTGGAATACTGTTGCAACTGTTGGGTCAGTTTAAAATTGTCTGAGGCCTCAAAAAGGCCTTTTTTCATGTCACTTCCTGCGACGACATCACTTCCGGCTTATGATGTCACTTCTGGTGGGCAGGTCCCAACACGTGCCAATCAAAAGTGAGTACCTGTTCTTAAATCATTTAGATGACACCACTGGGTGCGTCTTAAAGGGGTGTGCCGGGCAGCGCTGCATTCTCCGTGCTCCCGCTTGCCTTAAAGAGCAGCTGGCCCCAAAAATGTATTTTTCAAATTTCTGGCCCCAAAATTAAGGTGCGTCTTATACTTGGGGAAATACGGGTAGATCACGCAACTACAGTTCCTTGGGGAATGATTTTAAAATTGGTTTAAATCTGTAGCGTAGATGTGCCCCCACTGTAGAGATGTAGGCTCCAAGCTTTTTTTAGCTGGAAGGCCGCATCAAATATTGGGCGTGGTGCCCAATAAATAAATAAATAAATTTTTAATACAAAATATAAATAAATGCATTAGAGACAGAACTTAGATGAACGAATGAACGGGCTCCAAGTTCTAGGGTTCCTCCAAGCATTCAAAACACCACAGAAATATAGCAGACACTTTGATGGACTCCCATTTCCCCCACCCCACAAGCAGCTTACTTAAATGTGCTGGAGTAAATACCTTAGAACCAGCCAGTCACAGGAAAGGAAACACCAGAGCATGTTCTGTGGCCCAGGGAGTCCTCCCTGACCTCCAAAAGTTGTCTAAGGCCTTCAGAGGGCCTAAAAATGGCACTTCCAGGTCTTTGGGGAAACCAGGAAGTGACTATTTGGGGCCTTCCGGAGGCCTTCTGGGGGCACGGGAGACTGTGGGTGGCCTCCCTGAACGTCAGAACACCCTCCGCACAAACAGGAGCACAGCTTGGAGGGTGCAACCCATGCCAGCAAGATCAGGAGGGCCAGAGGCTCAGAGGGGACAAGATCAGTGGTGTCATGCAGCCGGAACGCTGGGCGGGAGGAACAGGTGAGCGGCAGCCCGCCTGTTGCGTTCCGGTCCGTTTTGCTGTCTTCCCCGCCCGGGGGCGGAGAAGATGGCGAAACGGACCGAAACGCAACGGGCGGGCTGCCGCTCACCCGTTCCTCCCGCCCAGCGTTCCGGTGGGGGCGGGGAAGACGGCGAAATGGACCGGAACGCAACGGGCGGGCTGCCGCTCACCCGTTCCTCCTGCCTAGCATTCCGGCGGGGGCGGGGAAGATGGCGAAACGGACCGGAACGCAACGGGCGGGCTGCCGCTCACCCGTTCCTCCCGCCCAGCGTTCCGGCTGCATGACACCGCTGGACCAGAGGCTTTTTGCAGACTGGATAGAGGCTCTCCAAGGGCCACATCTGGCCCCCGGGCCGGTTTGGAGACCCATGTTCTAAAGTGCTGGGCAGAAGATTTAGCCGAGAGGGTTAATGCCTCCGTTTGCCTGAAGATAACAACTAAAGATCTCAAGGTCGTGAGCTCGAGACTCCTGGAAGTCTGTGTGAGCGGCAGACCTTGCAAACTGCGGCTGATTAAAAGCTGAGTTTCAGCTGCCCGTGGGAGGAGGAGTGTGCTGAAATCAGCTGCGTCTCTGGTGAGAGCAGGGAAGCTGTTTATCAGCCAGCAGACGACAGACGGGTGGCTAAAGAAAGAAGGCTAAATCCAGAAAGAAAGATCTGTCTGAATGTGGTTCTTGAAAGATAGAACATTCTGTAAATTGTAAAAACCTTTGGGTTTGTGAAAAAGTCTGCCTATGTAAACCGCCTTGAGTTGTAATCATTAGAGAAATCTAGTGACTTTAAGAAAGGCGGTATATAAATACATGTATTATTTATTATTATTTTATACAAATGGGTGATGATAATGGTGGCGCGTCCCTCCCCAGACATCCACCCGAGCAACATGAGCTCCCTCATCAAAATCCACATCCCAAAAGGCCAACGACCAAGTACGGAGGAACTGGAGAAGATGATCGCCGAAGTGCCGAGACTGGAAGAGATGATCGGACTAATGAAGCACTGCTGGCATAATGAAAAGGCCCAAAGGCCATCTTTCCGAGGTAAAGATAGCTCTTCCCCCTCCCTGCCCCCCGGAGGCAGGATTGGCCTCCACTCGCTATTCCATTTAGTAGAAACGTGCTGGGATTTTGAAATGGAACAAGAAAGGTTTCCAAATGCATTTGTTTTGCTAGAAAATAGAGCAGGCAGTTGGAATTCTAAAGTCATAAGAACCTAAAAAAAAAGCTTTGCTGGATCAGGCCAAGGGCCCATCTAGTCCAGCTTCCTGTATCCTTAAGATGCATCCACCAGATGCCTCAGGGAGCACACAAGACAACTAGATACCTGCATTCTGTTGCTACACCCTTGCACCTGGCATTCTGAGCTAAACACACTGGTGGCCAGGAGTGTGTTTTCACTACTGACCTCGCAAGGGCTTTTCAGCCTCTCTTGTGTCATTAGTGCACATGTGTGAATGAGCACTTGTGATGCACCTTTTGGATGTAGAAAAAAAACCCAGTTTGTACAGGCATTGAGGACCCTGCAGGAAGGCAAAAGTACAGTCGCCTGATTCTTGTTTCCCATTTTGCTCAGATTGCACCCAGGAGACAGAGAGTATATATTCTTCTTACAAACGGGACATTACAGCTGCTGTTCGAAAAGTCCAGGACATCTTGGTAAGAAATGTATTCCATTTCTGTTGCATTCTTTCGGTCAGCCACAGAGTGGCAGTAGAGCCACAGAGAGCCACAATATTTAAGAATCATTGAAATTCTTAAATAAACTACTCACCGTGAACATTAAAACCTATTTTTTTTACCAATGATGCGCTGGAGATGGCATTTCTACCAATGTTGCTTTAACGCACCATTGGTAGAAAATGGTTTGAAACATGTTTTGATCCAGTGGACTCTATTGTTGTTGTTGTTCAGTGGCTAAGTCATGTCTGACTCTTTGCGACCCCATGGACCACAGCACGCCAGGCCTCCCTGTCCTCCACTAGCTTCCGGAGTTCACCCAATTTCATGTTCATCACTTCGGTGATGCTATCTAACCATCTCATCCTCTGCCGCCCCCTCCTCCTTTTGCCTTCCATCTTTCCCAGCAGGAGGGTCTTTTCTAAAGAGTCCTCTCTTCTCATGAGGTGGCCAAAGTATTGGAGCTTCAGCTTCAGGATTTGTCCTTCCAGGGAGCAATCAGGCTTGACTTCCTGTAGGATGGACCGATTGGATCTCCTTGCAGTCCAGGGGACTCTCAAGAGTCTTCTCCAACACCATAATTTGAAAGCATCTATTCTTTGGCGCTCTGCCTTTCTTATGGTCCAGCTCTCACAGCCATACATTGCTACTGGGAAAACCATAGCTTTGACTATGCGAACCTTTGTTGGCAAGGTGATGTCTCGGCTTTTTATTAAGTTGTCTAAGTTCGCCATAGGACTCTATACCTGGAAAATAATGATAAAGCTTGAAAAATTCTTGTTTACCTTTTATATCAATGGTGATGCAAAAAAGGAGCTCAGCCAACATATTTCTGCGAGCCGCACATTATATGTCAAAGAGCTACATGTGGCCTGCCATCTATGGTTTAGCCCCAGCAGCGTAGCGGAGTGGGTGCAGGGGATATCAGTTTTACCAAGCAACAAACTTTGGGGGAGGGGGTAACAAGCTAAGCTTGACACTAGTGGCCAAAATTGTTAAAACCTTGTTAAATATCTCATATACAGTATATCTCATATGAGGGAAGGCCTAAAATAAAAAAGGCAAGAAAAAGGGGCAAGTAAAGGGAACATCACAGATGTTTGTGAAATCTGTTCGTGGAGTGAGGAGAGAGTTTTTCTCCCGGTTTTACCTGGGGCCATCCTGTGAACCTGCCAGGCAGTGGTGGCATTTCCCCTCAATTTATTTGTGTTCTTTCTTCTCAAAGGTGCGGATGGACAGTCTGCCCTCAAAAGAAAGATCCAGCTCAGGTCTGACACCACACAGGGCCAGTCCTGTCTCCTGCAGACCCAAATGTTTTCAGCTCTCTGCAAACTCTTCCCTTGGACTAGAGGAAAGGTTCGAGACCTTCCGGATGCAGGAGTCCCCACCTAGACAAAATGGTGAGAAAGTGGCATTTAACATAAGAACATAAGAAGAGCCCTGCTGGACCAGGCCAAAGGCCCATCTAGTCCAGCTTCCTGTATCTCACAGCGGCCCACCAGGTGCCCCAGGGAGGCACGAGACAACAAGATGCTTGCTTCCTGTTGCCACTCCCTTGCAGCCAGTACTCTGAAGTAGCCTACAACTAATGTAAGGAGGTTACAACCCATCATTGCCTATAGTCCACGATGGACTTTTTTTCCAGAAATCTGTCCAATCCCCTCTTAAAGGCATCAAGAGCAGATGCCATCACCACCTCCTGTGGCAAAGAGTTCCACAGATTAACTACCTGCTGGGTAAAAAAGTACTTCCTTTTATCTGTTTTAACTCTCCCAGCCCTCAGTTTTAGTGGATGCCCCCTGGTTCTTTGCCACAGCAGGAGCATAAAAGGTTACACACACACACACACACACACACACACACACACACACACACACA
>JAJKFI010000390.1:91848-102131 GCA_029204185.1 Lerista edwardsae
CACACACACACACACACACACACACACACACACACACACACACACACCCTTCTGAGGCTATAAATCACTTGCAGTGACTCGACACAAACCCTATTGAAATGAATTGGAGCAATGCCATTTATTTGCCTCCGTGTAACTAATGTTTTTAATACACCAACATTATTTTTCGTTAAAATGTCTTCCAAGGAATATGTCAATTTCCAATGAAATATCATATAAGCAGATAAAAACATGGCCGCTGTTAAAACAGAAACCGGCCGCTGAAAACCTCAAAGCATTATTTAGCCATAAAAAGCTTGGCAAAATGTAAACGATAGTTATGTTTAAAAAAAAAAAATTGGCAGGAAGGGAGCCATTTAGGTTCCACGATGGGCCCTTGGCTGGGGCTCTTATGTGCTTATGAATGGCTCCTGGTGGGTCAAAGAGCAGGGCTTCCACGGCTGATCTCATTGGCCAGGCAGACTGAAATGGGAGTCAGGGTGGGGGTTCTTACGGTTATTGGACCCCAGCTTCTGTATGAGGATTGTGTGTGTGGGGTGGGAGGCTCTTAGATCTTCTCCATCCCACTTTTGTCCCACCATCCCCCAGACCACGATCATTCCTCTATTCCTGGTAGGCACCACTTTTTCCCCCAGCAGTGCCCTCACTTTGAATTGTCATCACTGTTGTTCCATATCTTCATAGAACCATAGAGTACTAGAGATGGAAGGGCCCTTGGAGGTCCTCTGTGGAGGTCATCTTGTACAGCTGTACACTTAAGTAGGAAGTAATCCTGTTCGGTGCAGGCAGCAGCATGACATGATATCGTAATATGGCAATCAGAATGGGGACCAAGAAGGCTTCCTCTCCTCATTGGAGGCTTCTGGGAGGACAACGGGTAGCTACATGCAATTGGGGGCACAGTTGGGGCTGCCCAATACTCATCCCTGATCCCCATCCTGTTCCCCAGAATTGGCCAGCGTTTTCCAGTATTGCATTCTTTCGACAAGGTAATGGATATGTAGAGATATTTAGGCCCAGCCCTAAAAGAACGGCTAAGGGAGGGTTACTTAAGGGAGTAAGCGAGTTGGGTGAATGTAGATTGGCAGCGTAGCCCTGGACAAGACTGCCCTCTGAATTGACAGGGAAATGCCACCTTGTGGGGATATTTGCCTTTCAAAATGGCTTGTGTAGCGTTGCCTCTTTGTCTTTCAGAGGCCGTGCCCATAAAATCATCCATCCCTTCCAACTGGAAAGCTTCCCCCCGCCTCATCCAGCGGAGTCACAGCATGCGTGCCAAGGAGGTAAGGAAACGGTTCTCGACTTGGCTCTTGGAGACGGGGAAGAGTGGGGCAAGTTCAGTGGTGTTATTCTGCCGGAACGCTGGGCGGGACATCCGGGTGATTGACAGCCCGCCCGTCGCGTTCCGCAGCGGTACGCCGTTTGCCTAACCTATTACGCCGCTTGCGTACATTACGCAAACGGCGTAACGCGACAGACGGGCTGTCGATCACCCGGATGTCCTGCCCAGCGTTCCAACAGAATAACACCACTGGGCAAGTTAGTGGGAAGCTGCTGGTATGAATTGGTGGAGAGCAAATGCTTGAAGTGAGGGATGACACAGGGATGAGAAGTGGTGAGAGATCACCAGCTCCGAGTCGGGGCCTGGGGAAAAGCTTCTTAAATCCTTAGGTACGTAAGCAGAGGCTGCACTGCTGTTGCAATTCCAAGATGGTGTTGCTCATGCCAAGTCATCTTGGAAGGACTGATTATGACACCAGTTGGATAGGCTGGGAATCTGGGAAGGAGGATCATGGTGTTCATTGGTCTTCTTGAGATACTTGGCGTCCTCTGAGAGGTGGTCCTTGCATGTCCCTTGTGTGAACAGAATGCTTGGGGATCTTAGGTGTGGTGTCATCTCCATTAACCGTACCTCTCTGCTCTTCAAGGATGCCAGTGAGCCACGCAATGGAATTCCTCCTCACCCAGGGGCCAATGCTCAGTCTCGGACCGGGCCCAGAGGTACTTCTTCCCTGTCTCCAGTGTGGACTGTTGCTGGAACTGGGGGGTCGGGAGAGAAGTGTATGAGCATTGAGCTTATGAACGTTGGGTGGTGGGTCTCCACTCTGCTACTTTGGGACATGGGGTGTTGTCCGGGGGTGGCCAGACAGGGCACTTGCAAAGAGCTGATGCTCATCATCAGAAGGTCCAGCTGACCAGGCAGGTCCTGGAACTAGTGACACTGGTACCATCAAATGTGCCCATGTGGGATGCACCAGTCTATGGCTTTGCCACAGGACCACCAGCAGCCGGATACGGGCAGTCTTTGGACTGATGTGCAAACTTCCAAACTTTAATCAAGCTCAGGGGGAAATGGGGCCTCCCTGATTCCCGGAGAAGCAAAGTGTTCTTGTTGGCCTGGTCCCCATCACAGTCCAGAAGCCAGTCTCCCTCACACTGCCCCGCTCAACTGTGCGGCAAGTTGCCCTGATGAACTAGGTGGGACTCATAGCGCCATCTCTGTCCCAGCACCCTGTCCTGCTCTACAGAGCCTTCTGGCCATCACAAAGCAGCCACCCGCCCTCTCAGTGCCCCATCAGTCTGTGCCAAGGGCTGGTTGGCTGGGGAAGCCACCCCCCCTACTCCAATCAATGCTCTAAGTCGGGGTGTCAGACAGCCGAACAGGCTTCGTAGTGCCTACTGAGGACAGGAAGTGATGACATTAAGCAGGAAGTGACAACATTAAGCAGGTGATGTCCAAAACAAACAAACCAAAAAAACACTTTTTCACACCTAGGAACTCATTAGCAGCAAATGAAAGGAGAGAAAATATGCAAACCCTTGATCAAATTGTCATGATAGGGTAGGACTCAATTATTATGCAGGCCAGATAAAAAACCATGTATGGGCTTTGTGTTTGACACCTCTCTTCTAAATCTTCCTCCCCCCCCCCTCAAAAAAAAAGATTAGCTTTTTAAAAAGTTGGCAGATGAGCATCTTAACGGACAAGAATTTAAAAGGTTTAAAAGATGTAAAAGGTTCAAAAGAATTTAAAAGGTTTAATCGCCCACCACCACCCTTCAAAAAGGAAAATTTTTGCCCAAAACATGCGCAAAAGGACAAAGTTTAGTTCGGAACCAGCATATCAGTAGGGGGTTAAAGGTGGGGCATAGCAGTGCTTGCCCCACATCAGACTGCAGCGTTTGGGGCTCTTCAGCGTAGAAAAAAGGCACCTGAGGGGGGACATGATCGGCACATACAAAATTATGCACAGAAGGGATAGAGTCGATAGAGGGATGTTCTTTTCCCTCTCTCAAAACACCAGAACCAGGGGGCATCTGCTAAAACTGAGGGTCGGGAGAGTTAAAACAGATAAAAGGAAGTACTTTTTTGCCCAGCGGGTAGTTAATCTGTGGAACTCTTTGCCACAGGAGGTGGTGATGGCGTCTGGTCTGGATGCCTTTAAGAGGGGATTGGACGGATTTCTGGAGGAAAGGTCCATCATGAGTTATAGGCCATGATGGATTGTGCAACCTCCTTACCTTAGTAGTAGGCTACTTCAGAGTACTGGGTGCAAGGGAGTGGCAACAGGATGCAAGCATCTTGTTGTCTCGTGCCTCCCTGGGTCACCTGCTGTGAGATACAGGAAGCTGGACTAGATGGGCCTTTGGCCTGATCCAGCGGGGCTCTTCTTATGTTCTTAGAAAATGCAAGCAAGTTCCCAAAGGAAGGTACAGGTAGACGGTCCCTTATCCGAACATCCGAAATCCAGACTTTTGTGAAATCCAGACACCTTTCTGTAGTATGAATGCTGGAAGGTCTTGTGCTCCTTCCCATGTACAGGCTGTGCATTCTATTCTCTGCTCTGTGGTGTGTGCCAATTGCTGAAAAATGTCGGAAGGGGCCAGCAGACATCCTAATGGATCATAGTGAAAAGAGCAAGAGGAAGCATTTCTCATTATATTTATACAATTATTCCAAAATCCAGACAAATCCGAAATCCAGACACTTTCCTGTCCCAAGCAGTCCAGATAAGGGCTATTCAACCTGTGCATCCGTATTTATCTAAAGCTTTTGGATACTGAGCCGTTTGCCCACATAGCTCAGTACAGGGGTGCCCAGTATCTATGGTTTCAGTTATCCATGGATACTGGGACTCCTATTAAAAAAAATAGGGGAACATTAAACAGATCTCTTTTTTTAAACCTTGTTGCAGCAAAACCACTGATGTTCTCCTATCTTTAAAAAGGCGTCCCCAGTATCCACGGTTTCAGGTATCCACGACGAGGGTCAGGAATGGAACCCCAGCAGATATTGGGGCATGCCTGTATTGTGGACACTGGCTGGGGGGCACAGTCCTAACCTGGAGTTAGGCCAGCACAGTTTGGCTGGCACAAGGGCCACCGCAGATCACGTTTGGACCACTCTCGGAGCCAGGGAGGATGGCGCACATCTGTGTGCTGGCCTCTCTGACTGAGAGTGGTCCAAAATACTTGATGGTGTCCCTTGTGCTGGTCAAATTTGGCTGGCCTAACTCCAGGTTAGGATTGCGCCCCGGCAGTGGTTCTCCAGGCAGAGGCAGATCTAAGGGAGGCCAAATCTCTAAGTGTTGCAAGAAGCCTTACCCTGTCATGTAAATCCCTCCTCTCCCTTGCTGCTGTAGCCAGTAAGCAACACCAAGTTGTTGCTATTCCCTGTGAGGATTGGCTAGAACAGTGCAGGAGAGGAGTGATTTCCAATGCACGGTAAGGCTTCTTGCAACACTTAGAGATTTGCCCTCCCTTAGATCTGCCTCTGTCTCCAGGTTTCTCCAGACAGATGTCAGGTATGGAGCCTGGGTCTGAATGTCTGCAGCCTCTTCCTCTGTTGCCTGATGACTATTTTAATCTGAAGTATCCCCAGAGTTGTCTCTGTAGGCAACAAACCTTTGCTGTCTTGAAGGCAGTTAATTTTCTGAGCAGATGGATGGCTCGGAAATCTGCAGAATGGGCGAGATGATGATGTTGGGTGCAGGAGCGCTGTGTTTCCACTCCGGTGCAGACTGAGCGCTTTTGCACTTGGTGGATTTGAACTTTGAGGGATGGGGAAAACAATGTCCTGAAAGGGGTCAAGTCCTGACTTGCTGATGAGTGTGAAACTGGCAAGTCTTAAAGGGGAAGTTGCCGCAGGGGAAGCGTGAGAAAAATCACTCTTAGAGCAGAAGTGGTTCATTTCATTTCTTTTTTTTTCCCTTTCTTGAAGAAAGAAAGCCACGCCCCCTTTCTGATATTTACCCCTCCTCAACGTTCCCACCTTACCAACCTGGATTCTTGTACGCTCCGCAGGTAAGAGAATTGGGTGTGTGTGCAAGCGTTCATAAACAGTTTGTACTTTTTATTTTTACCAGGGATAGCCAGCTAGTGAATGGTAGTGAAGGCTGAGAAAACAAAGAATCAGTTAAGTGGTCTTCTCCGGTCGTTTCTCATTCCTTTTAATGTCACGCAGCGGCTTGATCAACTTGTGCAAACTCCAGCATTTTGCAAACTAAGGCTTGGAGTCGCCTCTTCTGTTACATCCCTCACCTGCCTCTGTGGTCCATTGTTGAAATCTTTGCCTTATAAGAACATAAGAAGAGCCCTGCTGGATCAGGCCAAAGGCCCATCTAGTCCAGCTTCCTGTATCTCACAGTGGCCCACCAGATGCCTTGGGGATCACACGAGACAACAAGATACTCCCTGAGGCATCTGGTGGGCCACTGTGAGATACAGGAAGCTGGACTAGATGGGCCTGTACTGATCCAGCAGGGCTCTTCTTATGTTCTTAAGGCCCATATTGGGTTATTATTTACCTCAGAATGCCAGATGCAGGGGAGTGGCAACATGATGCAGGCATCTTGTTGTTTTGTGTGCTCCCTGAGGCATCTGGTGGGCCACTGCGAGATACAGGAAGCTGGACTAGATGGGCCTTTGGCCTGATCCAGCAGGGCTCTTCTTATGTTCTTATGCGTTTTCTTTTTTTATATATTTTCACATCACCTTTTCATTCTATACACAGAGCTCTACCAACCGTGCTATTGACAAGGGCACGCTTAATCTAAAAACAAAGGCAATCTGCTTTTTGATTAAGAACTGTTGGGTTAACCCATATGCAAATGTAATCAATTGGCTCATCAACTAAAATCCATGCAATTACTCAACTTCTTTGATTGGGATACATAATTTACGATGTAGCAACCCTACATGTGAAACAAATGCAATCCAAATGGAAATGTGATTACCCGCTGTAATACGTATTACTGCTCTTTTGTTTTTTATGTATTACTGTTTTTTTTGTGTTTTTTTATTTATATTGGTTATTTTGGGGACTATCTATTTTAAAGACGAGTGGCCATTGTTAAAATAAACTTAGCCCTTTTGGAGCAGGGAGCCATTTCAGTATTTGATATGGTCTGTAAACCATTTTGTGAACTTTTTTTTTGTTAAAAAGCAGTAGAAAAATACTGTTTTTTGCTAATATAAATACAACTTGTTACTGATAAATAAATCAAAACTTAGTCAAAGAGAGTAGAGAGTAGACTCTACAGATGACTGACTTCTGGAGCATCATGAAAAACTAAAGGTAAAGATTTCCCCACGACCGAATGGCCTAGTCATGACCGACTGTAGGGGGCGGTGCTCATCTCCGTTTCAAAGCCTGTAGAGCCGGCGTTTTGTCCGAGGACAAGCTTCCGTGGTCATGTTGCCGGCATGACTCTATGCTGTAGTGCACGGAACGCCGTTCCCTTCCCACCAAAGTGGTCCCTATTTATCTACTTGCATTTAGGTGCTTTCAAACTGCTAGGTTGGCAGGAGCTGGGACAAGCAACGGGAGCTCACTCCGTCACGCAGTCTTGAACTCCCAACCTTCCGGACGGAAAGCCCAGCAACAGCGGATTAACTTGCTGCGCCACCATGTCCCATTTCATGAAAAACTATCATTCAGTAAATTGTCAGTTGAACTCACCAATACAGAAAACGGTTTAGATGACTTTTTCTTAAGCCCAGTTTACTTAGTTAATTGCTTGTCTCTTCCAAGGGCAGAAATGGCAGGAGCTTGTTTTGCATTTATACTGGAAGAGCAGATACAAACTGGATGACTCTGTTGGGGGTTCAGCCTGTCCCCCCGCCCCCCCCCCCCCACTTTCGAAGCTTAACTTCTAGAGCTGCTGGGAAAAGAGCATAGCCCTTTGGAATGGCTACAGCATTGTATGCTATAAGAGAGCAACCCTAACCTGGAGTTAGGTCAGCAAAGTTTGGCCGGCACAAGGGCCACCATAAAGTACGTTTGGACCACACTCGGAGTCAGAGAGGCCAGCACTCAGACGTGCGCCATCCTCCCTGACTCTGAGAGTGGTCCAAACGTGCTTTATGGCTACCCTTGTGCCGGTCAACCTTTCCTGGCCTAACCTGTGCCAGCCTCACTCCAGGTTAGGATTGCGCTCTCAGTTGAACAGGGCAATCGTTGGCAAACCTTTTAGCATTGGGATCCACTTTAAAAAAAATGTTCACTTTTCCAGCCACTCAAGCTTCTGTAGCTATAATGGTGATTGGGCAGCAGTGCTACTCCAAGTACCAGATTGTTTAACCCTTGATCAGTGATGTCATCCGGGTGCGCCAGGAACCGGAACGCCCGGATGATTGGCAGCCCTCCGCCCAGTGATGTCATGCAGGGGGAATGCGGGGGGACTCAGTTCCACTAGTTAAAATTAGGGCTGACTCCGCCCACTTTACTCTCCCTCCTCCCCCCTCCCAATTCCTCTGCAAAGAGCTTTTCTTCTTGGTTGGCTGGCACTCAGAGGGTTAAAGGCAGTGATGTCATTCAGGGGGAACGGACCAGAACAAATCCTAACGGGCTCCGTGGCTGGTTCCGGGTTCCCGACAAGTGCCAATCAAAAGTGAGTTCCTGTTCCTAAATCATTTGAATGACACCACTGCCTCCGCCCCTATGGCGGAGGGCAGCCACGCCTCCCTGCGCCTGGAATCGCTCTATTTCAGAGCGATTCGGACGCGTGGGAGGGCGAGCGGGCAGGCCCAGGAGCAGCTCGCCCGTCCTCAGGAGAGGTGGCACGGCCCGGGCCTGTCTGCGGAACGGCGTACCGGGCTGTTCCGCCAGGATGACACCGCTGCCCTTGATGCACGTAGCGTAATATACCCTGTCAATTTTGTAGACCAGCAACAATTGGGCTGTGACCCATTGGTGCAGTGGTTTTCAAACTCTTTTAGGGGAGGAGAGGAGAGGAGGCAGCAGCACCATCCCCAGGAACAATCTGAGGTTGGGGGAAGAAGTCCATGTGAGTGCTTGGGCTGGTGTGACCTCCTTGGGGGACCTAGAAATTTCTAGGCCCAGATGAACTAGGAGCAGACCACAGTGGGGCTTTCTTTATTCTTGCCATCTGTGTTGTAGCGTTGCATATGAGTTGTAAGCAATGTATGGATTAGCTAAGTTGCTAGAACAGAGCTTGTATAGATTGCCAGTCTCATATACTATGGCATTTCCCTGCTCCATGTTCATTCATCTTTGTGTTGCTCTTTTCTTCTATCCACTTCCTGTTTTAGTCGCACTATGGCCCCTACCAAAGAGCTGCTGGATTGACACCTGGTCATTCATGGTTCCTGCCGCCTTCTAATCCTGGGACCCCACAGGGAGGTGAGTACTAGCAAACTTTACGGCAGTTTTGCAACCAGCTGTGGTCCAGCGCAAAGCCATATCGCACAACCATGGACAATGCCACGTGCCGCTTAGCACAAAGCTGACTTGCCGATTATCTCTGTCTTCTCCAAATGTATCCACCATTCGAGATCTGTGGGTGAGGCGAGATTCCATCGGAGGCTGGAGGAACAGGGCCCACCGGAAGTGATGTCATTACCCTGGAAATGAGATCATAGCCGGAAGTGCCCATCATCAAGCAGAAAGTGCTGTCAGTGCGATGTAATCAAATGATGCTCCTAGAATGCAAATTGGTATTCTTGGACTGAAGCCAATGCGCAGCCCTGAAGCATCTTTGACAGAAAGCAAGATGAGGACAACACAAGAAGTAAAAACACTGAACTAAAAACAAAATAAAAAAAGCTCACTTGAAAATGCAAACTGTTAACACTCACAAAAGGAATATAGCAAGAGTAAGATCTGTAGTTTCCAAGATGGCTGCTCCCAGCTTTCTGTGACCCACCTGACAGGAGGTCACGACCAGTGATGTCATTCAGGGAGAACGGACCAGAATGGGCGTTTCGGATCCTAACGAGCTCCGTGGCTGCTTTTTCCCCAACATTTGAATTTGAACTGTTCCTGTTCCTAAATCATTTGAATGACACCACTGGTCACGACCCACCAAGTGGGTCCCGACCCACAGTTTGAATAACAGTGTTTTAGAGAAACCAAACCAAGAAATAGTCACCCTTTCCCCGCACCTGTCTGAAAGCATTCCCCCCCCATTATTCTGACTATGGTCTCTTCTTCTTCCTCCCCAGGCAGTGGCGTCAGTATCTATGGCTATGGCATTCAAGGGGTCCAAGTTGGAGAGGGCAACGTCATGCACATTGAACTGGCTTCAGGAAGCAAACCTCAGAAGAAGGAATAATCAGTTCTCTGCCGCCTGTGGATCGTGGACCATTTGTGAACAATTCCATTGTTTCCTGCTTGGAGAGCATCCATTCCAAATAGAACTTTTTCCCCCACCCCACCCAGGGCTTTGTCCTTCATACAACTCCCATGTTAAAAATTGGCTTAGGGGATCTGGCCAAGATTTCCGTGCTTTCTGAATCCAGCTTGCTCTTTGAAGGTGGCATCTGGAACCTTGTAGCATCCCATCAGGACAACTGGACTGGATCAAGCCGTGGGTCCGGTCTTTCCAGGTTCTGGCAGCTTTCCCAGTGGGCAGCGGCAGCTTCGGAAAGGACCACACAAGTCCCCAGACTAAAACCTGTGAAATGGTTGGGATGTCCATGCATGGGACGTTGAAGAGAGCTTGCAGAGTTTTCATGGAAGGAGATATTATGAGAATTACAGTGGAGACCCAGGAGGTGTTTGTACCAAGTGTGTGTGCGAATAACACACACACACACACACTCTGTCCACCATTGATGCGTTAGAACAACATTGGTAGAAATGCAATCTCCAGCTGATATTTGGTAGAAAATGGGTTTTAAAAACGTTGCACCTCCAGGTTTTGTTGTGGAGACGTTAGTGCCTTAAGGGGCAACAACTATTTTGCAAGGTTCTTGGTAACTTATTGCAACCATCTCTCTCTCTCTCTCTCTCTCTCTCTCTCTCTCTCTCTCTCTCTCTCT